>VYZS01068643.1:0-13259 GCA_013400695.1 Neodrepanis coruscans | reverse complement strand
ATCAGCTGCTGGCCTTGGCTGCAGCTGGTTTGGCTGAGCCAGTGGTGTCAAAACAGGGAATGTTTTGCCGTGTTCTCCTAGTGCGGACCGAGCCTAGTGCTGGACTGCTGCTTCATGTTGGTAACACTGGTGTTATTATCATCAAATTTGTTCTTTTAGCTTTTTTAAATTTTCATTTTATTATTTATTTTAATTTTTTTTATATTTTTAAAAAAAAAAGATACAAAACTTTGTGGAATATTTTTCATGAAAGGTTCTCTAAAATCTTAGCTGCAGCCACATGAAATCAAATCATATGCTGTATAAAAAGATTCATCTGTTCTACTTTTATATTTGACTAAACTATGCCAGTGTTTGACTAGTCCTTTTTAATGAACAGATAATATTTTGAAATTCTGGGTTACAAAACAGAACTGAAAATCTAAAATGCTTTTACAGAGCGGGCAGCTAAAGTTGCTGAGCAGCAGGAGAGAGAGCGAGCAGCACAGCAGCAGAATTCCTCCCCCCGGGCAGGCACTCCTGTCGGGGCTCTTATGGGGGTGGTGCCGCCACCAACACCAATGGGAATGCTCAATCAGCAGTTGACACCCGTTGCAGGTAAAACGTAGGAGCTATGACCATTTTTTCCTCATCCACTTTATCAACCCCCTTCATAACTCTGAACACTCTCTTGGGTCACGTTGTTCTTGCGGAAGAAAAAGCTCGAACTCTTCCGTCCTTCTTCATAATGAATATACACAGTGCAGGGGTAGCCTGGTGTCCTGTGGTACTCACTCCAGGAGTGAACAGCCTGTGGAAAGTGCAGGGAAGCAGGGTCCTCCTTGTGCAGTGGTCCTGTGCTGTTGGTGTGCAGTCGTGTTTATTCGCTCTGCTTCGCAGAGTTCACGTTTAGCCCTGCTGTGGCAGGAGAGCAGCGAGCTAAATAGTCTTCTAGTGCATGCAGCATCTATGGCAGTGGTGAAGTAGGAGGGAAATTGTTGGGGTTTTTACTGTCAGGAAGGTGAGAGGCCAGCAGAATCTAACCCAGATTGTAAACCCAAGCAAAAGCTTTACAGAATTGCCTGTTAGGCACTGGTAAGCAGAGCAGACCAGGGTCTAGAGCCATTGCAGAAACAAAGACAAAATGCCAACATTGCTGGTTTTATCAGGTTATTTTTCAGAATAGAACTGAGCTTGGAGAACTCTTCCACGAGGTCCCTGTTGCTGGGTGTTGTGCTCGTTACCAGTTGTAATCCGGCTTGATTTCATAGGGAGTATGCTCGGAGTAAGTATTTTCAGGATCAGATCTGAAGACATTGTAGTCCACTGGAGATTCTTGTATGGGAATCAGCCATACATGGGTGAGACAATTAATTAGGTGTGACCTATAGGCTGTTTTCCTTCTATTTAAAATAAATTTCTATTTTAAATAAATTGCTTCAGTCAAGGTCAAAATAGTGCCGAGTAGGTAAAAATGGGTGTTTGGAGGGTTTTTATTTTGTGTTTGGGGGGTCTTTTTAACTTTCCCTTAGGACATTCCAATTATTCCATTATTCTTTTGTCATTTTTCTTTTTCTTTCTCATCTCACAGGCTGTGGCCATATTTCGAGCTGACAGCCTGAAGCGTTTTTCATCATGGTCTCTAAATTCCTTTTCAGTAAATAGGCTGCATGGATGTTTAACTGAAGGCACATTCTTTAGTTGTTTCATGATCTCCAGGTTACAAAGCATTTATTGACACTGAGTTGCATTTTTCTTTTGGCTTTTTTTCACTGTGTTCTTGATAATTTTCCTCTGAACTGTTTGCAGTTGGTGTATGTTTGTGTGTATGTGTACTGTGCATATATTAAGAAAAAGGAAAAAATGGAGTTCCCCAGTGCTGATCTCTTTTGTGAGTAATTTACTTCAATCTAGAATATGTAGAAATGTCATCCTTTTGTTGTTGTGTTTTCTTGGTTTGGTTCTTGTTTTTTTTGGCATTGAGTCACTTTTGCAGCTTTTGGAAGCAGGTGTTGATGGGCAGTAATACTTGCTACTAACACTTCCTGAAAACTTTTCCAAAAATGTGCATTCTGCTAACTGCACACCTTACTTTCTGCAGCAGCCTCCTCAAGAGCAAACTTGTGTTTCAGACCATCATCTTAATCAAGTTGTTACACAGTCACTTCTCTTCACTTTGGCTTGGGCAATACTTCCTTAAAATAGATGATTAAGTGGATCTTTTTAAACTCTTCCTATTTTTGTGGCCCATTAGAAAAAGACAATCTTTCATCTTTTGGCTTCCACAAGTCTTATTTAGAAGTATCTTGTTCTTTTGAGACTTCTTTGACATCCTCCTCCATCGTTTGATTGATTTTCTCTAGTTCAGAGAACTTCTTTATGACCTACAGGTTCAAGAAGTCTGGATGCCTTCTGAGATGTGTTTCTCTTAGCACACAGTGTTTTGATGTCTTGTAAATTTAGGTATCAAGGAAGTTTACTTAATCCTACGTTGTTATAGTAAAAAATAAGAGAACAAGTAATTTCAAAGACATAAATAACAGTTCTGGGAGCTGTAGATAGTTTGCCCAGGTTTACTAGTTTAAAATGAAAATTTGTAGCTCTTATACGGGTTAAGAGAGTGGCTGCTCTTGTATGGAATGAGCTACAAGAACTGATTTCTCATGGAGATTTGATGGCAACTTTATTAGCAGAGCCAGTTGTTGAGTATTTTAATTGGAAATGTAGAAATAAACTTCCATGATTGCTAAATATGTGTTTGGTACCGTGGAGGTTCTTTGGTTTGTTTTAAGGTTTCAGAAGTGCATGTAAATGCACTGAGGATGTGTCTGTAGCTCAGGGCTTGATGGAAGGACCAGGTTACAGTGAAAGCCCTTTATGCCAGAGAGGCTTTTGTTGGACTTCTTCTTCAGCTTTTTCCATTAAAAATATGAATTTCAGTGTTAATAAAGAGGTACAAATGAGGTTCCAGATATTTGAAGCAGGTGCCTAAAGTGTATTTAATGTGTCAGTCTAGGAGCTGTGGAAAATGAAGGCTTGAGGGAGATGAATTCTTTATTTTCTTGGTGTTTTCTCCAAGATGTAAAGCTTTTGGGATTTCATGTTTTTCACCTTTGTAACTTCCTGAGGGAGTGACAGGTTTAGCTTGTATTTTGGAACTGCTCGTTTTGGTTCAATCCTGAGTGCCTGACAGCTTTGTTCTCAGTCAGAACTGGTGAGTTTTTGGCCAGCCTTATTCCAGAAATCCCTACTCTGAAAGCTTCTTTTATGAGTTACAGGGAATGTGGCAAAGACTTGGTGCTTTCTTGGAACAGATTATAGAAGCCTCAGCAAATTTGCCTCTTTAAACTTACTTCATCTCTCTAGACCTGCTCCTGTCCTCTGTCATCTTTTCATTGTCTTTCCAACCCCTTTCCTTGCTTACCTGGCAATGCATCTGTTTAAATTAAACATTCCAGGGCCTAACAAACATAGTGCAGTGATACTGTGTAGATTCACCTCATGGACAGCAGCAAATCTGAGCCAAAACCAGAAATTATCCTCCCTTACATGCAGAAAACTATGTTTATGAGCAGCAGCACAATACAGTCTTTGCAGTGACATTGATTTTCTATAAAGACACTTTGAAAACATGGACAGTGGAATTCTGTGTGGGGCTGCAGGTGCTTCTCTTAAGTCCTTTTAGTTCAGCTTAGCCATGAGTTTGTTACTGCAGCCCAGCACACTCAGGTTTAAAATCTGTGTGACCGTCTTAGTCCATACTGGGGATGGTTTAATAAAAATCACCTGTCACTGTATGTGAATGTTGTAGGGCTTTTGTCTGTCAATTTTGCACATGCACTGCAGAGAAATGTCTGGGTTTTTATGTTTGTGGCCTCTCAGCCAGCCCACAGGGCAGGGTGTATGTGGAGCTGGCGAGTTAGTGTTGTGTTTGTATGCAGATGGCAGAGCTTTAAGCTGTATTAAAATTGCTTGCGTTAGTAACATTTAATTGTGGCTGAATTTATTTCTTGTGTTAACATATCTGAGTATTCAGCATTTGTTGCCCCATGAGAAACATACGAATACACTAAATACTAATTCATCAGAAGTACAGTTTTTCATATTTACAACTTATTTTTTGTTTTTAGTTTGTGTTCATTTTTTTTGCAAGATACTAATTTGTAGTATTGTCTTGCTGTACTAAAGGTGCTTTTTTTGTGTGTGTGTGTGTGTGTGTGTGTGAGTAGTGCATGTCATACTGTGTAGATCATACTGCATGTTATTGATGCATGTTTGAAATTTGTTGTGTCCTTCAAGGCATGATAAGTGGCTATCCACCGGTGCTGCCACCTTTGCAGGGCCCAGTTGATGGCATTGTTAGCATGGGCAGCATGCAGCCACTTCACCCAGGGGTGCCCCCACCCCACCAACTTCCGCCAGGTATGCCAGGCATCCCAGGCATCCCACCACCCGGTAAGAATGTCATCCTCATTGCTCCTTATGTCATTTTCATGTACTTGCCGTTTAACCAGTTCTTACAGGAGTTCTCTGCAGCTTGTTTTGGCAGGTTTGATCAGCACACACGATGCACTGCTGAAAATGAGGTGTGTGCAAAATACTGGTGGAACAGCCTGTCCAGTAAGAGCCCTCAGGGGAAAGGTTACTGGAGGAACGTGGTGCTGCTCCAGCAGGAGTTTTGCTCCAGCCAAGAAAACTTTGTAATTGTTCTTGAGTTTATCAGAAGTCTGAAACGCTGAAATTGGCCTGTTCATATCGTTATGTCACTTGAACAGCATCCTTCTTTTCTTATTTAAAGTGGGCTTATAAGTTATATTTATTGTTCTCATTACTTCCCAAACTCTTTTTCAGTGTGTTAATGTCAGACTGCACTGAAATGAACCTGGTCCCATTAAGACCCCTTGGCCACTGGGGCACTGAGGTGTTATTGTAGAACTTCAGATTTTAAACCTTGCTGACAGAACAGTAACTAGAAACATGTGGGGACAGGGTGAATTCAGTATTATATGTGACCAAATTTCAGACTGATTTTTGAGAGCATTTCTATTACATGTTTGCTATTTTTTTGCCACACTTTTGACAAAAAGTGAGCCTGAATTAAACAAACATTTTTTCTAGTGTTAATGCCATTAACGTGTCCTCATTATGGGCAAAAATGTTATCTGCCCTCTAATCTTGTTCTCTGCTGATTCAGTTTTTACCTCTGATAACTCATGTGAAAAAGATGTGCATCCTTGTGTTCAGCAGTTAAACAAGCTGTGGACAAAGTGGTCTCATTTGCCTCCCTCTGCCCCCTTGCAACTGTGTTTATCAGAAGCTCTGTGAAGACATTTATCTGTATGCAAATTATTTGGGTTGAGGTTTTTTTGGTTGTTTGCTTGCTTGATATTTTTAAATCCATCAGTATTACATGTGCAGCTTTGCTGGAGTGCACAATTCCCAGTGATGTCACGTAGAGGGAGTAGGACAACAGCTGTGTCTGGGAGCCTGTCCCTGACATTTAGCACAAATCAGCCACTACAACTGTGTGGGAGGTGAATCGAGGACAATGCATTTCTTTGAAGGGTTTTTCCCACCGAACAGACTGTATGGGTGGTGTTTAAAACTGAGAGAATATGGATTAAAGGTAAAATAATGCCTGGGAATGGAGGACCACACATCAAGTGGTGCTAAATTGGGTGGGGTGGGCTAAGGGTGAGCTGTGCTCTGATGCTGGGAAGGTCAGAGTGCCCTTCTCTAGACCTCTTCCCTTTGTACCAAAACCAATCTGTACCATATTCCACAGTTACCAATGTTTTTCCCAGCTTCTGATGTGCTGTTTGTACAGATGCATTTAAAATGGGGGCTGTGATCAAATGGAAAATGCATTTGAGATATGGGTTATTGTGAAAAATGCAGTGGCACATCCTTTGATCACTGAAACAGAGATCATGTATCTAATTAATGTAAATTAAGCCCCCAGGAAGAGCACAGTTAGTTTGCAGCTTTTCCAAAGAATGAATATGAGAAGTGGCACAAGCAGAAAGAAAACAGCAGCACACATAACTTTCATTTTTTTCAGACCAAAGTGTCTGTGTATAAAATATCAGGAACTGCATGACTCATTTAGATCTGTACATTTTTGTATGTAGGACTGACACGGGTATGCTGCACTCTGTGCAGTAGCAAAAAGTCTCAGTATGTCTGAGAAAAACAAACAGCTTTTATTTTTTGACATTTATTTCAAATGTTCTTCAATCTAGAAATGTATAGGACTATTGAAAATTAATCTGCAAGTTGTGGTTTATTAATGAAATCTAACAGAATTTGTGCAGGGGCTTGGATTTTATCCTGCTGTGAACTTTATAAAACTGAACATAAGGAAATGTTAAATGTTGCTAAAGCAGATCAGCATTTCCTTTCTTAAAGGATTACAGGAAGATCCTGTCAAGCCAAAGGCTTATATTATAAATGAAAAGATTTCATCAGGCAATCACTAAGTAATGTGAAAAAACCTGAAAAGCAAGAATTATTCACTTTGCTTTTCTCTAGTTTAAATAATTCAACAGGCCACATATCAGTGTTTGGTAGTTGTCACACTGTCTTTTTTTCATTCAGAAACTTCTGAAGTTTTTTATTGGGGGATGAGGGGTATTTGAATGTTGTACATCTGCTTAAAATAACTCTGAGCAGTGATAGCAAAGTATAAATTCTTATTATAGAAAACCAGAGAGGTATTTATCACTACTCTGAAATAAGACTAATTATTTTATATTTTGGAATATAGGTGTTATAGGCCAAAATGTGTCCCCCATGGTAGGCACTCCAGCACCCGGAGCAAGTCCTTTTGGACAGCAGGTGAGTTGGTTTTGCATTATTTGTGAGGCTCTGGGGCTCTGAATTGCATTTGAACAACATCCCAATTAAGACATGTAGGGATCCAAATAGACTTTCCCAGGCAGAATAGAAATGAAATGCACACTGATTTATTTAGAACCAGTTACTATCTTACACTCAGAGGGTATGTCTGCATTTGATTGCTGAATTGTTATTATGCTAATGAGGTTTATCCCCTGAGGTAACTTCTACAGTATAGTCAGGGCAGTGTTTTCTCTTAGTTTTCTGCTAAACTGTGACAAGTCAGCACACAGTGGTGGGAATTCTTCTGTGTGACTAGGGTTTTTTTACTGACTGGGATTTTTGCCTGACAGTGATTCTGTGGAAGTATCCCAGTCATCCAAGTATTAGAGTCAATTGGGGTAGATACTTTAGAGTTAAACCCTGCACTTCACAGCCTGTGTGGTTTCTGAATCAAATTGGAGAAAACATGAAATAAAAAGGATAAAAGGTGTAGTTAAGGCTAATAGGAGAGAAGAGAAATTGTGGTGATAATCAGCATGTGTTTACATAGATCAGAAATACGAGCAATGTTAAATATGAATACGGTTGGTTTGCATTTCTTCCCTCTGTGCATTTCGGTGATCCGTGGCCAAAGTGGAAAATTTTCTTAGGCCTTTGCACACAGCCGGTTTTGAAGCTCCATTGTGTGAGGCTCAGCAGTGATCTCTCTGTGGCCTTGTCATTGCAGATAGGAATCCTTGGCCCACCAGGACAGCAGGCCCCCCCTCCGTACCCCGGGCAGAGCCCCGCGACTCAGCCCGTCCTGCAGCAGCCCAGCACCCCCATGTTCGTCTCCCCTCCACCAAAGACACAGAGGCTCCTCCATTCTGAAGCCTACCTGAAATACATTGAGGGCCTTAGTGCCGAGTCAAACAGCATCAGCAAGTGGGACCAGACCCTTGCAGGTAAGGCTTTGGGTACAGTGGGGTGTTTCCACCAGAATGTCCTTCTTTGTGACGACTTGTTTGGCTTTTATGGAAAATGCTTGGTCAATCTGCTGTTTACTTAATAAAATGTACACGTGCCTTTTAATTCTTAAAGACAAATCATCAGACTGGGAATATATATGTTAACCACTAATCCCATCAATGTTGTATAAACCTAAGAATCATTTCTGTGGGCTTAAATACTGAGAGCAAAAGCCGTGCTGTAGAGTTATACTTGCCTTCTGCAAGAAAAGCTGTGGTGAGTATCAAATGCCAGTAGATAATGGGACCATTCCTTGACTTCCCAGCACGAAGGCGAGATGTCCACTTGTCCAAGGAGCAGGAGAGCCGCCTGCCCTCCCACTGGCTGAAGAGCAAAGGGGCTCACACCACCATGGCCGATGCCTTGTGGCGCCTGCGAGACTTGATGCTGCGGGACACCCTCAACATCCGCCAGGCCTACAACATCGAGAATGTGTAGGCACAGAAATGCTTCTCTCTGGGATACCGGCATTCAGGAGCTTTGTGGGACAATAGCTGGTGTAGTTACTGGGTGGAAAGAGATAACCAACAATAATTTGTATTTGCATTTTACTGTACATTACAAGACCATTTTTATATAAGGACACTTTTAATAAGCATATTTCACTTTTTGTTATATTAAGTTGACTTTATCAAATACACAGATTTTTGCATATGTTTCCTTTGTTTGAAAGGCAATTTCATAATTGGTTAAGTGTAGTCAAGGATTCATCTTTCTTATACTTTATTGCTGAGAATCTGATGCCATTGTTTTTATATAAAAAAAAAAAAAGGAAAACAAAGTATTTACAGATTGATACAGTGGAATGTGAATTAGTCATAGTTTACATCTTAGAAGAATGTGTGTACCTGTGCTTGTGTGTGCTAGCCACTTCCAGCAGAACTCCCACTTGAATGTGAGCAGGGAGGATCTCTTAAAGGAAGCTAAAGGTAAGATGTGCTTTGGCACTAAGGAAAATTGGCATTTCAACTCAACACTGAGGCGGAGTGGGCCACAGCAGCCATGGAAGTGCTCGTGTGCTCATGTTGTCCAGTCCTGTTCAGTTATTTAACTGTGTAGCCAAGGCCATTGTGATCCTAAATCAGTAACAGGATACCTGTGCTGGCATGTCCTTAGAGGGGAAGTGTTTCATCTCCCATGACCTGTGTTGGGGGTTCTGTGGTGTCCCTGACACGGAGCAGTGGGATGGGGAAGCTCCTTTCCTAAGTGATTCTGGCTGCACTGGGAGAGGCAGCGCAGAACCTGGAACCAGCTCAGGTCTTGGAAGGTAAGTTAGGGGAGAAAAGCTTAGTTTTGTTAGTTGAAGTTATGTGACGTTTCCTAAATTCACGTAGATTCTGTTCATGATTGGGCATTGTAAGACATTTTTGTATGCTTTCTTTAAGTGTATTCATTAACCTTAATGAAAGTTTTGCAATGCAAATTGGAGTGAAATTTGATGCTTAAATTAACTTGAAAGTAAAATACTGCTGTATGGTATGGTATGGTATGTGTAAGGTGAGCATACCAAGTACATTGGAGAATAGAGTACTTGCATTGCAGCCTTCAGAGGATTTGGGTTTCTTTTTTCTTTTTTATCTAAGTAAAGTAGGTATCGACTCTTGCCAAATTTTAACGTTGTGGCTGCCTTCTGCTAAAGACTTACCTGTCCTCAAACTAATCAACCCTTTGTACTACACAGTTATTTGTTTAAAGGTAAATCCTTTCATTTAATTAATTTTAGAGAAAGAATTAATACTTTTGGATTGCATTAAGTAACTGGAAAAGCTCTATGAACTTGAAAAAAAAAAAAAGTTGGCAGGAATGTGGGCACTGCAACGCAGCCTAAAAGAACTGATTTATTGATACACTTCATTTACTGCTAGAGATGTTCATCATGTGAAAATGGGTTTTAAAGTCTGATGGTGCAAAACATTTTCCTTTCAGTATATTTGGCAGAAGGTTAAACACTTTTCTTTGAATACCTGAATATCTTGGGGTTTGTTTTGCTGATGAAATTAATACTGATGAGGGAAGTGACACTTTCAAGTAAAAACTGTGATTTAATATTACTGGCCAATTCATTTCCCTCTCCTATTGCAATTCTCCAGTCATTGCACAAACCCCCCCATGTAATGACAAATAGGCACTTAGGGACAGTCCAGGTCAGATGTGCAATGGATGGGAAGGAAATGCAGCAGAACAACATCGAGGGAAATGACAGTTTTGAACTCTCCAAGTAGCACACCCATGGTACAGAAATATTTACTGGGCTTTGTAAATGACCAATTTTATTTAATAAAGTAGAAATGGAATAGTTTAGACCACCCCCATATATACAGTGTCATTTGAAAGTGTGTTTAAGTTACCATAGGTTTGCAGTTTTTAGCCACAAAGACGGGATGTTGAAGTGAATCAGGCAGCAAATCCTAGTTTTTGAGCATTTGGAACTATCATGGATTGTACTAATACACCACCAGATTCTCCTACTTCTCAGCATTAACAAAAAATTACACCAAAGAACCTGGGATGGATTTTAATTAAATTATTGTTTTATTTATTTTCTTTTGAGGACTGGATGGGACTCCCTGTGGAGCCTGTATAACTCAGATGTTTAATTTATCTGAAGGTCAGTGATGAGCAGACCTGCAGCACTGGCTCTCTCCTGATGAGCAGCTGACTCCCTCCTTTCACTGCTCTTTCTGGCCCAGGGGCAAGAGATTGGAAGTGCAAACAAAACCTGGGTCCTCCCACTAGGCAGTGCAGAGCACTACCACTAAGCCACTGGGCTGGCCCTGATCAATTATTTTAAGCCTTATTTATTTCACAATCGTATCTCTCTCTGTTGGAGGCATTTCAGTCGATTGCAGTGAAATTTAGGATATAATGGCTACAGTCTAGAATTCAAAACCAGCAAAAGAAACTTTTCTCACTCTGGTTAAGAGAAAAAAAAAAAGACATGTCTGTCTGTCTCTTTCTCTCTCTTTGTGGGTGTTTGAACCCCTCATCTGTTTTTCACTGCCATTCATTGTACTGGCATAAACAAAACTTTGATGTTAAAATAAAAGGATGTGTGGGCAATGGTTGGCTTCTGTGAGAGTGGAAAATAGATTAAACTAGGACCGGTATTTTCATAAACCAGTTGGAGATGACTAATAATTATTTGTTCTCTTCCTCAGTCCTTCCCTTCCATGAGAAAATTTACTGTTTGTGTAAAAATTCAAAACGTTGATGTTGGTGACTTTTTTTTTTCAGCATATATTTTTGGACCTGGTTTATCCATGCTTGGCTTTTCATTTGATCTTGTACTCCTGAAGGCTGAGCTGCTAACCAGGTTTATAACATGTATGTACCATCACTTTGTTTACCTGAGTCTTTTTAATTTGAATAAAAATAGTTTGCAAAGTGTTTTGGATTAACCAGGTTTGAGTGTCCTGTTAAGACTTCTGTTAGGATTTTATTCCTAGTAATTCTGGCTGTTGCTGATCCAGATTTATTTTTTTTTAATATATGTGTGCTTATTTGTGGGTAAAATACCCGTTTTCTATTGTCCTGTGTATTGTAAGACCTGCCTGTAGGTGACAAGAACAGTGATGTTGAAAACTGAGCCATATTGAGCATGAACAGTGAACCTTGAAAAATATGATGCATTGGGAACCAGCTGAGTGGAGATGATAAGATTCAGTCAGTCCCAGATGCCCCCGAATTAATTGCTTTGAAAATAAACAGCAAGCCTTAATTTCATATTGGAAGCTGACATGGTTCAGGACTGTCTTCCATGTAGCTGTTTAAGAGAGAAAATTAGATCAGTAATATGGAAAAAGCATTTGTTACACAATTAATTTAGAACCAAGGGTAGAAATTTTCTCTAATACTAGAAACTGCAAGAAAAATTAAGTGATAGGCACCTCTCAAAGTGCCTCTGACATAAAATTTACAAAGAGCTATTTAACCAGAACAGACAGTATCATATTTAATTAACACACATCTGTGTCTTTGACCTGGGGGATAAATGCTGCCTCTCACACAAGCTGCCAGCTTCACAAAACTGCCACCCTTCCAAAATTTGCTGTTGCAGTTGCCCAGAGGAGACTAATTCTAATCATTCTCCACATCCTGTTTGTTCAGTCTGAGATACTGAAGGTCATCCATAAATGTATGTATCTCCTTCTAGGCTGCAAATGCATGAAATTGGAGTTTCCAAATGGCTGGGCACTATGAACATCAAGTCAGGAATGGGAGTGGATTTGTTGATACCTGTGAAATTTTATGATTAATAAAATAAACCTCAGATTCCTTTTGCTTACTGGGTTTTCCAGCAAGTGTAATTTGACATTTGTACAGTGCAGTAGGATCTGGTGATCCTGGACAGAGAGATTCCCGGTCTCTGTCAGGCCTGGGAGGCATGATATGGTCAGTCCTTCCTGCACCAGGAGAGATCACAAATCCAGTGGAGAAGCCTGGCCATGCAGGTTATCATTTGTTAAAGGAGGCAGCAGGAGAGACGGGAAAAGAAATGAAGAAGAAAGCACGGAATTACAGAGCAACACCTGTAACCAGTGAGACTCAGGCTCAGCTGAGCACAACAAAAGCCCTGGGCAGAAACACTGAAGGATGGTCAGTCCATGAAGTTTGAGCAACTGTCTCTACAGGGAGTGTCCAAATGCAGTTTCCATTGCACGATTTTTGGGAGGACTGTAATTAATCCTCATCCTTGGTGTGGCGCACCAACATCCAGGAGTGATTCTAGGAAGTCCCTCAGGAGCAGTCATCCCATCCTGCCTGTTGGGAGATTTTTGCCCCTTTCTCTGAAGGAGCTGGGACTGGCCATGGCCAGAGTGCAGGTACAGTCCAAAATGAAAACTTGCCTCCACTGAAGGCACGAAAAATTTTGCTCCAAGGAGGAATTCAGCAGTACATCAGGTGACTGTTTATTCCTTTTTCTACTCATGAAAAACTTGGAGAGAACTGTGACACCCCTGTGGCAGGGAGGAGTACAGGCTGGGCACATACACCCTTCCTTTCCCGTAAGTGCTTTCAGTTCTTCCCTGGCTCACCACAGGTGTTTCAGCACAGCTGCATCCTTGTGTGCACAACCACAGGGGAGCCATGAACAGATCCATTCCTCTCACAGAATCATCCTGCATTGGTGGTGAAATTGGAGTGGTGAGCACCACTGCTTGTACATAGGTGTCACTGGTTGTTTGCAGGTGAATATTCACTGCTGCTGCTTTACCGAGTTGAAATTTTCCATGCTTGGTATCCATCTTGCCCTGACTCCCACAATTTGGAAAGTTTTCAGCAGGAATGCTTTGCTGAGTCTCAGGAGCTCCTGCTACGGCCACTGCAGGCTGTTGGTTGATGCTGAGCTGTGCTTGGGGCTGACACAGCTGAACTCCCTGCAGAGGGAGGGACGTGCTCAGCCCCAGGGCTGGCAGGGGCTCAGCAGGGCT
>VYZS01068642.1:172-11856 GCA_013400695.1 Neodrepanis coruscans | reverse complement strand
CCGGCAGAGACCTAGAGCTACCCAAGAGTTTTCCTATTTCAGCCACTGGACCTGGAAGAGCTTAATTTGTCTGTCTTTGCATTTTATTGTCGGTTTTCTGTGTGTGTAAAATAAGTCTTGTTATTTTGTTTCTTTTTTGGGAGGGGGGTGGTGCTTCTATTGGACAGCCAGTACCACACCTCCTAGTGGTAAAACCACAACACCCCCGCACAACTTGGTGTCATCTACAAACTTACTGAGAGTGCACTCAATCCCTTTGTTTAGATAATTGATAAAGATAATAAAAAGGACTGGACCCCATACTAAGCCCTGGGGAACACTACTGGCAACCAGCTGGCAGCTGGATTTGACTCCATTCGCCATTGCTCTCTGGGCCCAGCCATCCAGCCAGGTTTTGCTCAGTGAAGAGCACACCCTTTACATTCATGGGCTCCCAGTTTATCCAGGAGAATGCTGTGGGAAAGCGTCAAAGGCATTACAAACTCCAGGTACAACATCCACACCCTTAGCTACTTGTCAGCTTACCTTGTCATAGACAGAGATTAGTTCAGCCAAACAGGACCAGCCTTTCACAAACTCATGCTGGCTGGGCCTGATACTTCAGTTCTCCTGCATGTGCTGTGTGATGGCACTGCTCCTGGCACTGAGGCCAGGCTGGCAGGCCTGTAATACCCAGGATTCTCCTTCTGACTCATCATGTAGACTGGCATCACATTCATCAACTTTCACTCAACTTGGATCTCCCAAATTAGCCAGGACTTCTGATAAATGACACAAAGTGGCTCGGTGACCACTTTCACCAGCTTCCTCAGTACCTCTGGTACTCACTTGGTAAGTGGTGTAGCAGTTTGCTGACCATTTCCTCTTGAATTATTGTGGCTTCTTTCTGTTCCACATCCCTGTCTTCCAGCTCAGGGGGCTGAGTACCCACTGAACAACTGGTCTTAGTATTAAAGATTGAGACAGAGAAGACTTTAAGTACCTCAGCCCTTGCCTCATGCTTTGTTGCAGTGTTTCTCCTAGCATCCAATTAAGGATGGAGAGCCTCCTTAGCCTGTTTTTTTTTCTCCTAATGTATTTATAAACAATTTGTATTATCTTTTATGGCCAGATTAAATTCTAGTTGCACTTTGGCCCTTCTGATTTTCTCCCTGCATAATCTCACAACATCCTTATAGTTCTTCTGAGTTGCCTGCCCCTTCTTCTCAAGATCATAAACTTTCCTTTTTTCCTGAGTTCTAGGCAAAGCAATTTGTTCAACCAGGCTGCTCTTCTTCCTCACTGGCTTGTCTTTCAGCATGTGGAGATAGCCTGCTCCTGCACTTCTAGGATTTCCTTCTTGAAAAATCTCCAGTCTTCCTGGACTCTTATGACCTCCCAGTGGACTGTGACAACGAGTCTCCTAAACAAGCCAAAGACTGCCCTCTGAAAGTCCAAGTTCTGCTGATTCCCCTCCTTACTACTCTAAGAATCAGAAACTCAAATATTTCATGATTACTACACCCAAAGCCCAAACCCCAGTAGGGTGCCTTCCCTAGTTGGCTCACTCACCAGCTGTGTCAGGAAGTTGTTTACTATACGTTTCTGGAATGTCTTTAGAATGTAAATATATCAGGGCAGAGGGCAGATTAAGACTGTAGGCTGTTTGTTAAAGAGAGCATAGTAATCTAGATCTATTTGTACCTATTACATGAATAATATCTTTTTTCCTTTCTCTATGACAAAGCACAGAAAGATTAAAAGAGGATGAATCTAAAGTAATCCTGGCCATAAAATCATCTTCTGAGTTTCACATTTAAGTGCTGTCTTTTCAATTATGTATCCTGAACCTTTAGCTTCAACATGTTGTTTTACATCTCTAGAGGAACTTTGATATGCTTGAGGATAGACTTGTTCACAGCTAAAGAAAATTTGTCTACACTATTATTTATTATTACTGTTTTTAAAACACTGTTGTCTAGAATTTAATACTAAATCTCATGCTAAAGGATGGATATAAAAGTAATAAATTTGGTAGCCCAACATTGCTTTCTTGATTCAGGAAGCCAAGTCACAAGTATTTATGCTTCTTACCAGTCACACAGACCACCCATAGTATCACAGCAATATAACAATGGATAAAAGCTCTGTCTTGCTGCCTTCTCCCATGAACCAAACAAAAAATTGTGTATGAATTCACGGGAGCCAAGGTTTTCCTCAAGTTTCATCGACTGTGGCCAAAAGGGAACAGTATGACTTTTTTTTAATAATACAGGGCACATAATTAATTACTGTGCAAACTGAAGCATGTCTGTTGCGAACAACCAATTCTTATGAAAAACTGCCACAATTAGGAAATTCAGCACCAATATTAGTAAGCTGTTTCAATTACTAATTATATTTGCTTAATTCTTATGCCTTTAAATAATAAAATGGTAATTTAAAAAGAAACACAGACTTTGATTATATGATTAGCATGTTAAAGCAGGTTGGTTCTGTGACCTAAAATGCCAGAAGCTGGTTGGGTTTTTTATTTCCTCTAAGTTCTGTCTTAAGGGAAACTGAAAATAACTGAAAATGCAGAAAATATCTATTTTTGGGGGGAAAACACAGTGTAAAAACAGAAAGTTTCATAAGACTTATAACATAAATTTTGTACAAACTAATGAACTAATGAAATTAAATTTACATTCCACTTCTAGACATCATATTTAAAGACCAGTGCATAGTAGTGAGGTGTGGCTCATTTATGTCCATGTGGAGTGCACATGCTGAGCGGCTGCAGGGGCAGTGCCTGAGAGAAGTCAGAACTACTTCATGCCAGACACAGACCATTCCAGATGGCTTCAACAAATCCACAAGGCCCAGCTAATTCCCTCAGCCGAGATGATGGCTTCTCTGGGAAAGACACTTAAGAAAAGGCAAAAGTGCCAGACATTCAGATAAGGATGGAATAAAAATAAGCATGAAACAGTAGAGGAAACACAGGACAGGGTGAGGGTGAGGTAGAGAAGGTGCTGTGTGAGGAAGCAGGTATTTCTCCATTGTCTGTGGACAGCCCATCCAGGACTGGATTTAAATTGCAAGACCATAGCCTAAGGGAAAAGCCCAGATTGAAGCAAAGAAAAGCATGAGGAAGGAGTGGCAGAGAGGAACTGATATGGACTGATCACAACCTACATTCTCCATCCACATACTCCATTCAGTATTGTGATTAGAGAAGATGTCAATTAATTGGAGTTGAGCCTAAGAAAATGGAGGAAGGTGTTGTTTTAATATTACCTTTGTTTTTTACTATCTAAACTTACGTTAAGTGGCTGTAAATCAAATTAATCTTCCCTAGGTCAAGCCTATTCTACCCATGAATAGAGGGTAGAACAGAGGTTGGTAAAAAATTTCCTTGTCTTTATCTCAGCTGGTGAGATTTTGTGTCCTATTTGTCTTCTTGTCCTGTTAAGGCAGGGAAGTTGGTCAGCAGATGAGTGGACATTTAGCCAAGGTTGCCCCACCACAATATGCCATAGCACTGGAAGACAGCAGAACTTTTGGGAGACTGATAACATTGATATGTGGGAGCATCACAAAGATAAGAAACAGTGAAGCAGTAATTGCTTGGAAACCTGTTATGAGTGGCAGATTGACTCTGGTCAATAGCTAAGCATCCCACAGTTCACTCACCTTCTACCTCCAATGGTAAGGGAGAGAAAGTAGGAAGAGCAAAAAACAGGAAATTCTGGGTTGAGATAAAGATAGTTTAATAAAAAGGAAAGGGAGGAGGAGGGGAACAAAAACAAAAAACTAAGTGAAAAAACAAGAGATTTAAAGGACGTCATTCACCATGTCCCACAAACAGGCCAATGTCCAACCAGTCTCTGAGCAATCTCTAGCTCCCCAAAGAAACCCTCCTCTCTGTTTTTATTGCTAAACATGACATTATATAGGTTGGAGTAACCCTCTTGTCAGTTTGCATCAGATTTCCTGGCTGTGGCCCCACCCAATTTCTTGACCACTGTCAACCTACTCTGTGAGTGTAGAATGGGAAACTTATCCTGTGCAAGCACTGCTGAGCATTTGCCAAGCTTCTTTGTCGGTGTATTATCAACATTGGTTTAGTCACAAATCCAAAACACAACACCATTCAACCTGCTGTGAGGAAAATTAATGCTACCTCAGCCAGACCCAGTATATTAAAATAGTCTTATATGAAATAATTCATCAGAGGTGAAGAGACTGTTTAAGGAAGTAAAAATTAATCTTTTTAGATTTGTGTTCACTGTGTTTGTCACCTAGGAGGTGGTGATGGACTGGAAAGAGAATAGTTATCTATGCTGGAACAGGACAAGAGTCAAAGCAGAGAGATTTTGATGCTGTCGAGCTAGGTTCCTAACTCCTGTAGAAAAACAGATTTCTCCATTTGAATTTTTCATGGAGCTGATACTACAAAAGTATCATGGAACTGTAAGAAACTTTTCCACAGGCAGGCCTGGTGAAGCAGGAGTAGAGATTTTTCCTCTCCCTTCATTAAATCTCTGCTCTGCAAATGGTATAAATTCACCAGATGACCCACACATTTATTTCTGTACCTCAGCTTTTCACAGGCATCCATATCCACACTCTTCCTTCCCAATGCACACTAAGACATTCCATTAGATAGCCACCTGTGGAATAGGTCACTCAGGAAGGTATAGCGTGTAACGTAAGGCTGTGTTCACATCTTGACAGTAAGAACATGTAATAATGTTTGTATAATTTGGTTTTATATTCTGTCATGTGAAAGGGAGGTGGTTTTGCCCTACCCTACGAGAGGGAAGATTCTCTCAACTCTTAGTAATTTATTTATTTGTCAGTGCCTTCAGGAAATAGAAACCCTCTAATGCCAGATCAGTCTGTCAGTGTCCTGTAATTGGGAGGACCCTTCACCAGACAGATTCATCAATTGGAGGGTGATTTCAATTGTCGTTTTGGAGGTGGGGGTGCCTGAGCCAACAGAAGAGAGCAAGTCTTCCC
Source organism: Neodrepanis coruscans (assembly GCA_013400695.1). Lineage (NCBI taxonomy): Eukaryota > Metazoa > Chordata > Aves > Passeriformes > Philepittidae > Neodrepanis > Neodrepanis coruscans. Next base: position 6,870 of record VYZS01068642.1, on the reverse strand, counting down.
AACATGTTATTGGCCACTGGCAAGTGTTAGCACCCTATTAGGAATAACTCCAGCAGTATACAAAATAACACTCTTTATTAGTACAAATTGTGACAGGTTAATAAGGTTCATAAGTGATTGGTGATAATGTCAATCTGTAATCTACTAATAGTTCAAAGCAATCTACCAATACCAAAAAGCACATACAAACACAAGCTCTGATATAAAGCAATATACTAATATACTTATAAAGCAAGCACAAGCTTTAGTCCTATAAAAAGCATTTAACACACATAGAACATGGTTTTTACCCAATAAGCATCCCTATGAGAGGGGAAAGAGAGGTTCAGCCTGTCAACTATCACAACTATCCTCCTCAAAGTTCCCCTACTTGTAACTTACTTTTATACCATTTTCTTAGGTTTTAGGTGGAGTTTGAGTGACTTTAGTCGTAAATGTTTCATTGGGTAGTCATCCTTGGTGTCTATTTCTCTTTCTGGACAGATACAGTACAGTCTTTGAACTTCAAAGTATCACCATGTTCCCCTCTCCCTGCAAGACGTTTGTGGAAGGAGGCCGCAGCACCTCCATGCTACTCCCCTTTCCATTCCATCCCCCATAGCAGATGTCCAGGGAAGCTTTGGTTCATGTTGACTATATCCCACATGGTAGAAGCAGCCCAAGAGCAGCAGATGCTTTTTATCCTCTAATTCTTCTTCTCTAATTTTTAGCCCTGTCCATTGCTCTACATACTCATTCTGATTTTCAGCATTGTGGAAATTGCATGTCACTCTTCATGACTGTAGATACATACGTTACCAATTATAAATATATAAGTCTGCATAAAAATCTAAAACTTTAATGTTCTTGGCCTAGATTAATATGTATACAAGCAAGACAGCCAAATACACCTCAAGACAATGCAGATATTGTTCTGTTTCTTACTTTATTAAATCACATGAATCCATGTTGTTAGGCTGCAAAAGTGGATGATCGTGGTATCTAATGCTAAAATATCTGTAATCCAAGCAGGCCATAAAGCAGTGAAACAGTGACTGGAGGTGGCTAGGTTTCAAAGCCACAAGCATATTCAAACTGCAAGGTCTGTTAATGTGAAAGGAAGGAGAGGAGAAGAAAAGAAAACAAAAACGAGTTTGAATTCTGGAACATGCAAAATAACACAGGTACACTGACCAAGAAGAGGCTAGGAAGAAAATTAAAAACGGGAAAGTGATGGGAATGGGAAATGAAAGAGCTTGAGATTGATGGAGCTCTTAGCAACTTGTCTAGTGGAAGGTGTCCCTGTCCGTGACAGGGGGCTTGGAACTAAATGAGCTTTAAGGTCTCTTCCAACCCAAACAATTTTATGATTTGTAACAGGAAAATGACCACAGATTATTTAGTCCCTTCAGATGCATCACTTTCTCTTACTGCAATTGCTGTTCTGAATAAACAGGTTAGGGGAAGAGAGGCATTCAGAAAAACTCCTCGATGGGTTGTATTCATTGCTGCCAAATCCAACAGAACTAAGCACAAGTATATACAGTTTAATCACTTTCTGTTTCTTGCTTAGAATAAAAGTCACTTCAGGAAGAAAGTTGAGTCAATGTGGGTATTTCCACCTCATCCCACCAGGGTTTCCAGTGCCAAAGCAAGACTTCTACATCATGAGGCACAGGTTGAGTGAGACTTAGCAAGACTCTCAAAAGTTCTACCTTGTAAGAGCAAGAGCACGTGTTTTACTCATGGGAGCTAAAGAGTGGCAACCAAAAACAAAATCCTACTGACTTACTGGAAGGACAAAGGTACATAACACAATCTCTGCCATGGGAGCCATAGATCTCCTCAACTACTCCTAAACTGATTCCAGCTTCTTGCTTTTGACTGCTTTTGAAGCTGCAGTTTGAGCATCTTCCCTGACCTTTAGTGATGGTTTCATAGATGCTCTTTTCTACTAAATCTTTAAGAGCATTACCTTAATCATAGAATCATTAAGATTGAAAAGGCCTCCAAGATCATCAAGTCCAACTTTTGACTCAGTACTCTCATGCCCATTAAACCACATAATGAATTGCCAAATGTACTATTCTTTTGAATGCTCCTGGGCAGCCTCTTCCAATGCTTAACCACTCCTTCAGTGAGGAAATTGTTCCTATCTAATCTAAACATCCCCTAATGCAACTTGAGGTCATTTCACCTTGTCCTCTTGCTAGTTGTCTCGGAGAAGAAACCAACCCACACCCAGCTACAATCTTCTTTCAGGTAGTTGTACAGAGTGAAAAAGTCAACCCCTCAGTCTACTTTTCTCCAGACTAAACCCCCAGTTCCCTCAGCCAGTCCTCACAATACTTGCTTCACACTGCTTCAGACTCTTTATCAGCTTGGTTGCACCCCTATGGACACACTCCAGGACCTCAATGTCCTTCTTGGAGTGAGGGCCCCAAAACATGTGAGACTCAAGGTGTGGCTTCACCAGTGCCAAGTACAGGGAGACAGCCACTTCCCTAGTCCTGCTGGCCACAGTGATTGCTGATACAGGCCAGGATGCCATTGGCCTCCTTGGCCACCTGGGCACACTGCTGGTTCATGTTCAACTGCTCTCAAACAGCACCCCCAGGTCCTTCTCTGTTGGGCAGCTTTCCAGCCACATTGCCCCAGGCCTGTAGTGCTACAGAGGATTGTTGTGATCCACATGCAGAACTCCGCATCTGGCCTTGTTAAATTTCATTGAACCTTAGCATAAAATGCCAGCAGTGCTCCAGGTAGGTGCATGTAGAATAGGCATGAACTGTCCTATGACATGATGATTCTGGCTGCAACAGAATGACTCGCGTTTTGCTATAGCCAAAGATTTGAACATACAGCAGCCTGGCACAAAAGCAATTGAGGCAAATCAACAAACTGATTACTTAGTCCAAGCCGGATGCAAAGCACTGTGGGGTACCAATTGGATGTTGGTCAATTTAATGTGAGGTAGAGATGTGTCCAACAGAATGCCAGGCCCCATTAGTTTAATATGCTGTTAAGTTCAAACCCTTTGTACTAAAATATTAGAAAACACATTATCTGGCCTGTTAATTCGCCTAAAGAGATGCAGCAAGTAGAAACAGGTATTTTCAATGCAAATAAATTAAGTTTGGGGTGGATTAACCCCTTATCCACACTGAGATATTTATTTACATGTGCTTGTCCAAAACTGGTGAGCTCATTTTGAAACAGATAGGAAAACATATTATTAGCCCTTTTTTCCCTGACTTCTACATTTCTATGTCATGTTAAACATAATAATTAGATTGCAAATTGGCATCAGCAGAAAAATGTAGTGAGACTGAATTTTTACGATGTTTTCCAGACGTTTTTTCTTCTACTTTGCAATCAGTTTCCAAGATAATTGTGCCTCCCTTCACTGAAAATGATGACTGTACTTACGTAGTGCCCTGTAGAAAGTGAAACTGCATGCCTCAGTGAATTCTATCATCATTTCACCCCCTAATGAGTGAAATTGTTTGCAGGCAGATGAAATTAAATTGTAAGCTCTATTGACTTCAACAACAGGTGCCATTTGTGCAAACCCAAAGGGAACTATTGAATTGTCAAAAAGATTTAACTCCTCCTTACACACTAGCATCAGATAACTTCTTGGTACCCGTGCCTCACTTAGTTTCTGAAACCAAAATTTATGATCTTATCTGTAACATCACTGGCACAATGTCTAGAAAGAGCTGAATTAACTGCAAATAAAACAGCTACAATTTCTAACTGCTGGGATTGGTTGAATCAGGACTCCATAAAGTAAAATGAGGAAGGAAAAGAAAATTAAGCCAAAAAAAAATTGTCTGCAAAATAGTAAAGATTTCACAATTTTTTTTTTGTTTTTTCGGTTTGGTCTGGCTTTGGGGTTTTTTCTTAGTCCTCTGTGGTTCAAACAAACTTAAAACTGCACTTGGCAAATTTTAGTAGGAAGAATTGAATTTATAAATATTCCCATAGCCTCAGCCTGTGAAAAGTTGCCAATTGCTTTACATGCATTCACAAGTAAATCAAGATGTCACTGATAAGCTACAAAAAAGAAATCCATGCAGAAGCAGGCCTTTATCTTTTTTTAACAAGAACAGCACCATTGTGATCTTGAGGATTAAATAAGTTCAATGATCCTTTTTAGTGCGAGTGTAAAACATTGACATCCTTAGTTCCAAAGAGAAAGAATACTCAAATCCCAGTGTTGAACAAAATATGAGCTAGTGCTCTTTGCAGCAGCAAATTTTTTAATGCTGTTCCTTTCCCCAACACAAGAATCCTGTTCTTGTCAGACAGAGAGTCAATCACTGCTATCTAGCAAGAGAATCCTCTCTGTTTCTGGATATAATTTGATATTTCAAAGATGTGAAGAACAATTAAATACTTAAGAATTACATAACTTCAAAAGTCTCTTTTGAGATGAAAAATATGCAAATTATAATGTCTAACATGGTTATGGTAAAATTCTTTAATTTTTACTTAAAAGCAAAGAGATTTCAAGACAGCATGATATATTTGATCCAATGAAATAATCAAACCAACTTTGTATCACTTTGGTGGCAATTTATCTTCTCTGCCTGAAGCAGAAAGATATTCCTGCTGCAATAATGGATTTATGTAGTTTCTTCCATATCGGTTTCTTACAGTTTAAGTATTCAAAAATATGGAGTCCTTTAGTGAGTAATAGCTCCAGGCATGTAACAGATACAAGACTTCCAGGAGATGAAGTTTAGAACATTCCCTTGTTGAATATGGTTACAGGGCTACAAGTCAGCACTCTTGCTCTGCTTGCAGGCCCTGACATTCATTCCCTTATTATGCCGATTGAAAAAGGGAAAGACAAGCTCAGGAAACTAATGGCATGCAATTGCAGAAGCAGCACAATGTCCAGGCTGAAATAGCTGTCCAGTGAGATCCCAGCCTTAACCACTGCTGGCTCATGTTTGCAGCAGCAGCAACAGCAGCAGCAGCAGCCGTACCTTTGTGTGCTCTTCACCAGTGCTCTCACCCTGCACACCACAAGCACAGCCTGCAGGGCACAGCCATCACCACCTACTAACAGGGAGGAAGCGATGAAGTCTTCTGGGTGCCCTAAGAGATAATGCCTGTTTTATTCACATAAGAAATAAAATGTGCTGATGACATCTTAGATATTTAATGAGGGTGCTTTCATTTTGAACACATCATTGATCAGATATTGAATCCATTAATTTTTGGAAATAAACTCAGTGCTACAGAGCTTTTAATAGATAGAAAAATAGATAGATAGATAGATAGATAGATAGATAGATAGATAGATAGATAGATAGATAGATAGATAATGTAAACCCCACATGCTTTTCTTTGTGTGATGGGGGGAGGGAACGGTTGTGATGCCTCAGATGATGCATGTTAACTTTTTGAGTTTTGCCTTTCTGTGTGTGTATACATCTCTTTGAAAATCTGATTTCAATTTTTCTATTCTTGTATACAGCTTTTCCAATTTTGAGATAAAGCTGCATATTATTCATCAGACTGGTTATGCCAAAGTAAATGCTACAACATAAATATATTACTCATATTTTCCAATTTGCTGTAGATGGCTTAGTTTAGGTACTATCTTTCAGAAAACATTGTAGCTTTTTTTTTCTTCTCTCATCAGTTACACTTCTTATATTTTTCCTGTTTGTAACAAAAAGGGGAGTTTGAATGTAAATCAAATTACTTGTAAAAATTGCATGGAAATTTTCAGGTTTTGTTATGTCATTTTATAAGTGGTAGAGCACTGCCATGACCATTGCCACATTTATTTCTCCAAATAATGGTTGGGCAAAATCAGGTGTAGTGGTTTAATCCTAGACAGCAGCCAAGCTCCATGCAGCCATTCATGAACTCTCCCACCAGTGGGGTTGGACTGGAGAGAAAATCAGAATGATAAAAGCTTATGGGTTGAGATAAAGACGCTTTAATAGAGAAAGTGAAAGCCACGCTGTGGTGGTTTGGGAACCGAAGAGGAAGACAAAAAGAAAAATAACTCCTTTCCTCTNGTGGTAGAGCACTGCCATGACCATTGCCACATTTATTTCTCCAAATAATGGTTGGGCAAAATCAGGTGTAGTGGTTTAATCCTAGACAGCAGCCAAGCTCCATGCAGCCATTCATGAACTCTCCCACCAGTGGGGTTGGACTGGAGAGAAAATCAGAATGATAAAAGCTTATGGGTTGAGATAAAGACGCTTTAATAGAGAAAGTGAAAGCCACGCTGTGGTGGTTTGGGAACCGAAGAGGAAGACAAAAAGAAAAATAACTCCTTTCCTCTCCTCAGATTGGTGAGGAGTGGGGGCGGCCCACCAGAGCACCAGCTGGGCTGGGGAGGGGATACCTCTTTTCCTCAGTTTCTCGTCGGCCCCTGAGATCAAGGGATACCTGGAAAAGGAGGGCAGAGACTCCCCAGAACATGCTGAGAGTTCTGGCAGAGTGGACTGAGATTATAAGAGAACCTCTGCGTCTTTTGGGTGTTTGGCAAGGGACAGAGCGCTCCCTCTCAGCACTGCTAGCCCGGAAACCAGCATGACTCCTGCCACTCCCACTTTCCCCTGCAGAGTACCGAGATCGCTGGACACTATTCCAGCTGAGAAGACCCCTGAGAAACACGCACGCACGCACGCACGCACGCACGCACGCACGCACGCACGCACGCACGCACGCACACACGCACGCCC
>VYZS01068641.1:0-14555 GCA_013400695.1 Neodrepanis coruscans | reverse complement strand
GCAACCCCGCCCCGGCGTCAGTGGAAGCGGTGAGACGGGACGGTTCCTGCGCTGCATTCGCCGCCGCCGCCAGGCCAGCCCGTCCCCCCTTTCCCCTCCTAGAAACCCTCTCTCCGTCCCCTGAAGAGAGGGGAAAAAACGGGTAAAAGGGAGAACAAGTTGTAGCTTCTGGAGTTTCGTTTTACTCCATAACAAGAAGAAATCTGTTGAGCTCGATGCAGCAGATTAAGAAATCATTAATAATATGATGCAATATTGGGAACAAACATTAAGCTATGTAATTAGCTACTGAATTAGGCTTTACTTTTCATGAATTGTCTAATACATCCTAATCACAGCTGCATCAAGGCCAAATCCATATGGTCAAATTTTGACTCCATTTTTCCCTCATTCTCATAAAAAGAAGTAACAGTGCTCTGACTATATTGTGCAGACTTTTCCCAATAATGTCACTGAAAACTAACATTCACAAAATAAATAAAATCGGTCAACAGCTAAAAAAAAATAATTCATACTAACTTCATTTAACTTGTTTAACTACTCCTACCGTATATCCTTCCATAAAACTTTTAATGGTAGTTGGTAGATAAAGAAATATCCTAACTTCTATCAATAAAGGATAGAAGGTGGAGTTTATAAAAGTAAGGAGGCACAAAAATACTCACATTGTACAGTATTGTGTATGGACTTTGAAATAGTACATATGGGTATAGCATTGATATGGAGTCTTTTATTAACACTGTTCTGCCCAAATGGTTGGTTGTAGCCACATATGTTTCTGGTTGCTTCGATGATTTAGTTCTTTATTATGATCATGTATAAGTGTATAGATGTATATGTGTAAATATGTATATATTTATAGAGCTTTAACATATATAACTTTAGCACATATAGTACATATAGCTTCCACCTAATTGCTTGATGATGTTTGGACTCCTAGGATAGGTTGCTTGCATTTAGATTTCTACATGTCAGCGCACATGCAGTTGTGATGGGTTGATGTTGACCGGCCTCCAGATGCCCACCAACCTGCTTTATCAGTTCCTCCTCAGAGGTACAGGGGAAGAAAATAATATTAAAATGCCATGGATTAAGATAAAAGCAGTTTAATAAAAAAAGGCGGAGGCTACACATGAAAGCAAAGCGAGATTTACTCTCTACTTCCCATCAACAAGCAGTGTCCATCTACTCCTTGGGAAGCAAGGCTTCAGTAGTGTAGTGATTGCATTAAAAGACAAATGGGTAAATAAGAAGTGTTCCTGCTCTTCCTCCTTAGCTTTTATTTTGTCAGCAGGGAGCATGATGTCATATGATAAGGAATATGTCTTTAGTTAGTTTGGGTCAGCTTTCCCAACTGTATCCTTTCCCAACATTCTGCCCATCCCCATCCTACTGGCTTTTGGGGTTGGAGGCCTGAGGTGAGGGTGTTGGAGAGACAGTCTCCATTGTGTGGGAGCACTGCTTAGCTGTTGTCAAAACACTAGTGTCTCAATACCTAGAAATACCTAGAAATACACAGCATAGCACTTCAAGGGCTGATTTGGAGAAGTTAACTCCATACCAGCAGAATTTTGTACATCAGGATAACCAGTAGAGCTTACAGCTGAACAGATCAGTGGCTGGGATTCAGATGAAGGAACATAAGGAGTCGTTTTGTATTCCCTTGTGTTCCAAGGTGCATGACTGTTTGGTCAGATGTAACTTAGAGGGCTGGTAGATGTTAAGACTGAACGACCATCTGTGGAAGCAGGTAGAGATCAGGGAGGATAGCCTTCTAGTTCTAATCTAGCATTAGGCAAAAAAAAAAAAAACCAAAAAAACCCACAAAACCTCTGTTAAATAGCCTTCTTTTGGTGTACTGGGAACTTGGACACTTCACACATTTAAGAACACCTAAAGTTGTTTGTCCCAGGCTGAATTTCACCTTTAATTTGCCTTTCACCCGCTGATGGCTTCTCTCAGTTGCTCACACATGAGCACCTGGGTGCTCAGTGTCATCTGTATTGCTGAAGAATATGAGAGACATCCACACAAGTCAGGCAGTTATGGCAGATATACTGCACTGTTCTAGACCAGAAATTAAAAGCCAAATATTTTACAGTATACCAAACTGGTCTAGACATCTATATCTGAAACGGGACCCAGAACTGAAATATCAACAATTACAGAGAATCTGACATTCTCATCCTAATGTCAGAAGTCAACTGCACTGTAAGCAGTCATGATGCCTTCAAGTCTTGTCTTTGCTAGAACTTAAACTTCAATACACATTTTAGGGAATCTGTGCCTCCAGAATTTCTCTTTAGTAGAAGACAAATGAAAAAAAAGAGGTTGCTGCTGAGATACTAATTATGTACATGCTTAATTGCAGTGACGACCAAATCAATGACCTTTTAAAACAATGGTGCCTGTATTAACTGTTAGAGGTCCTAAACTGAAAAAATAGTCAATGCAAGTCACAACTGGATAATGAAAATTCACAGGGAGAAGGATTACAAGTTTAATGGGGCAATAAGAAAAGATTGGAATTTAGAACAGTTCTTTAGTAAACATGTATCTATGGGTTACAAATCAGAATAGGAAAATCCACTTAGGACAAATTAATATGTAGTTAATTGTACATATCGTTGAGGAGAGTGATGTCTTGAGATAAACTTAATCTAAAAACTATGAAGCAAAACTAATAGAATCTGGCATCCAACATGCAAATGAGAGTTTCATGTTAAGATTTACTATAATCATATGTATTAATTTATTATAAATCATTGGGGGTTTGTGTACTCAAAACTGGGTACAGCTGGCATATTAATTTAGTTTAATTTGTAAAAAGCTATTAAGCTTTATTAAGCAAAGCAAAAAAAAAAGATTAGCTTGAAAAATTTACAAACATTTTAGGAACATTTGTGTTTTGAAGTCTGAATGTGAGAAAATGAAATTGGTTAGCTTATAAACATATTTTTAATTATTGAAAAGCAAGTTGGATACACATATAAAACATCTTTCTTTTAGGAATAATTCTGCTTTTACCACATTCCCTGTATTCATCTATGATTGGAAAGGACAGTCTTACTCAAACTGCAGCATGCTAGAGTAGGTGCACTTGAAAGGTTGATGTAGCTTCCCACTCTGGTATCAGACCAAGATTTCTATCAGAGTTGTTTGCATGTTTATTGTGGCTTTTCTCATTCAAGGAGTATGTCTCATCCTTACACTACTGACAACACTATGCCAGCAGATACCTTGAAAAAATTCTTCATGTTCAGAAGCCTTTTTAGTAGACCCTCCAGAAATATTGTCTTGAGCACAATATGATGAGGCACACAGTTAAGTTAGACTAGAAGTGAAGAGACACATTCCTGTTATACACTGATTTAAGTCTGTGTGTTAAATAATAACATAATATAGTTTAATATTATATAATAAATATTATATAATCTAATAGATATATATGTATAACATAATAATTATAATAAATAAATATATTAAATGAATGTGCACTATTTAGACATTCTGTTGTGATTGTTAGGCTTCCTTTTTTTTCCTTCAAGTAGTGAGAATTAAGTTCAATGTCTTTTATTCAAAAGACTATGTCAGAATCTAGCGCTGCCAAAATGTTGCTGTTGGCTTTTTAACACCTCATGAAGTTCAGCAAAAGGAAATACCAATTCCTATCTCTGGAGAAGGAGTAATCCCAGCACAATCTATGGACCAACAATCTGGAAAGTATCTGTCTTGGCAGAGAAGGACCTGGTGATCCAGGAGAACGACAAGCTGACCTTGAGCAAAGGATGTATGTTCACAACAAAAGCAGCCACCGGTCTCCTGGGTTGCATTGGGAACAGCATTTCCATCAGGTTGAGAGAGGTGATCCCCCTCTGATCAAGTCTCATGAGACACACCTAGGATGCTGCATCCTATTCTTGACTCCCCAGTATGAGAGAGGCACAGATATATCACAGCATGCCCAGTAAGGGGCTATGATGATGACTAAAGCACTGGAGTACTCCACATTTGAGGAGAGGCTGAGAGCTCTGACTTATCAGCTTGGCATGCATAAAACTCAAGGGGGATTTTTATCAAGATATATAAATATACATTAGCAGGGAGTAAAGAAGGTAGAGTCAGGGAAAACCTCTCAGTTAACAGGAAACCTAAAAATGTTAAATGTCTAAAAGGCAGCTTGTCAGAAGGCAGTGAGTCACCATCTCATGGGAAAGCTGCTCAGTCATGGGGCAGAAGAATGATTTTAGTATATTCTTCTTTAAGTAAGCAATGAAGAATTGTGGGTAGCAATATCTGCAATTTAAATATTTATTTTTTCTTTTTTTTCACTGCTAAGTTATTGTTCTTCACCTATAAAACTCTACAATCTGTTACAAAAGAATCCTGTAAAAGAGTTTACACAGTTAATTTCATGCAAATAAATCATCTGATTATTATAGATTTCACATCTATACTTTATTAAAAAAATGGAAAAATACTTGACCAACAAAGATTTTTTACTTATTGAAAATGGAAAGAAAAAAGAACTAATAAGTTACACAGATGAAAATCAGTGCAAACAATAGCTCATTTAAAATTTTAATTTTGTTAACAACAATTAAAAGTACTGTTTTGTTAGAATTCAAACAAATGAAAGCTTATACATAATGGTATTTGACCCAGAAATAAATCAAGGAGGGAAGGAGGAGGAGGAGGGCAGTTGCAGAAATAGTCAGCAATTGGTGTCAAAGAAGCTAAAATAATGATCAATCTAGCCACAGAAGGATTTGGAATGTTTAAAAAGTCTAATAGACGAGAAAGGCAGTTCCATGCAGATAAATGTAGTGTAATGATGACTTTGATGAGTCTTTGTTTCACAGTTTTTTGTGCAACATGAAATAGGGGGAGTGGAGGAGAGAAAAAATTAGAACAGTCAAAGACACCTATGTGTGTTTCATTAATGAGTGATGAGAACTATAAAGATAAAAGATAAATCTCTGAGCATTTGTTGGGCCTTAATTTAATACATCTGTGTAAATTGAAAAACTTGACAGGTGATTAAGAGAAGGTGTTCAAAAGAGTAAGAGAAGAGTTTATATGTCGAGGAAAAACAGTACTCTCAGACTTGTTGACTGCAACCTTAATTACAGCATAGGAACAATCCAGTTAGAGCACCATCAAAAATAATATTATCATGCTGCACTTTTCATCTATGGGCAATGAGTTTTCATCCCCACTAGGGACCGAATGCAGATCAGCTACCTATGGACAGGAAAAACATGGAAATACAGATCCATTATTAACTTCAGTTATCCTTTATTGATGAAGTTGTCATGCAAGCAGGGTCACCAGCAAATCCTGGGATGAATTTAAATGCAAACAAATAAAATGTCCTTAATCACAAATAAAACCTTGCATTTATTATTAAGTCTTAATGTATCTGTTTTGAGACAGCTGGTGGTTAGTCTGCACAGCTAGTAACATTCTCTCATGACAAAGTTTTCAAAACCTGTGTAGCATAAATATTGTTTGTGTCTGTGTGCTCTGTATAAATGCATTATTAAAAATCACAAAAAACAAACACCCCCAAAGCCAAATCAGTCTTACAATGTAAATATAATGCACAAAATACAATAGGATATTTATTGACCCCGTTAGGTTTAGAGATTCTGGAGGAGTGACTGATCTTATCTTTGCTTTCTTGGTTACTTGTAATGTTGCTGCTTCTTTTTCAGACTTTTAACTCTGAGGATGCCTGAGAAAGAATATGGAAATAATTCAGTTATAAATAGGAAGCTTTCTGCTTACTCTGAGTAGGAGCTGAAACCACTAATCATGCCATCAGAATTGCCATTATTCTGTCACAGCTTCTGGGCCTGAATTTGTTTGAAAATTAAGCTGCAGTGATATTCTGTATTTACTGTGAAGCTGAGATCTCTGACCAAGTGTTTTTTCAAAGTAGATAAGAAAATCACATCCTTATAAACACATCATGATTTATCAGTTGCTAGAAGCTATTAGAACACATCTGAATGCTTCTTTTCAGAATTTGGACATACAGTAGAATTCACCATTTATAAAACCTTTATTTATGTGAAGTTTGTTAAAGTGTCAGCAGTTGGAGTGTTTCATATGTTCAGGAACATTATGCATGTTAAGGGACAATATATTCTCCAAGGAATAAGAAGTTTTGGTGCAGATACAAATTTCTCAGATACTCTTGCAGACTGGTCCCAATGACATGCTTTTAAGGAAAAATGATTTTCATGGTTAAAAACAATGCCTTCACATGAAAGAGAATTCCTTCTTTCCCCTCTCTAGAACATGTGTGGGTAGCAAAATGCAATTAATTCTTTTAGGGACTTCAGAAAGTATCATCTATTGGACCTACAAACTAACCAAATTGCTTTCATTTGAAAAAAAATTGGAATCAGCTCAACTAATCACTGTTTGCTAATTGCATTTTGGAGGAAAGAGAACCCGAATGAAGTGACTGCTTCTCATTAAAACTATGCAAACCACGAAGTGGTTGATGTCTGCTAGTGTACCTGATAATTGTGGCAACAAGTGGAATATATTTTTGCTAGTTGCAGTAATTAAATCTGCTGCAGTATTTAAAAATAATGCATTCATGTTTTATTACATGTAAGCAATAGTGTGTTGTACTAGAGTCTGTAAACAAATCTCACCCTTAACCTCTTTTCTTTTATGTAGAAGTCCATAAACATCGTTAAGAGACAAAGCATAATTTCTATTCTTTTTCTATAGCAAATAATCTGACAGAGTAGGGTAAAAGGAAGATAATAGCAGAGGAGAACAAGAAAAATTTTCCTAGGTAACGTCCTACTGACATTGTCCAAGAAGAGCACCTAACAGGGGCCCACAGGACCCCAGGACCTGAAAAGGGCCTACAGGAATGCTGGGAGAGGGAATTTTTGCAAGGGCGTGGAGTGACAGGACAGGGGGGAATGGTCTTAAATTAAAAGAGGTTAAATTTAGATTAGATACTAGGAAGAAACCTTTTACTGTCAGGGAATTGAGACACTAGCACAAATTGCCCAGAGTTGTGGCTGTCCCATCCCTGGAAGTGTTCAAGGCCAGGATCAATGGGGCTTGGAGCAACCTGGTGTAGTGGAAGGGTCCCTTCCCATGGTATGGTGTTGCAACTAGGTGATCTTTAAGGTCCCTTCCAACTCAAACCATTCCGTGTTCCTGATTCTATGATAGGGGTGGGAGAAGCACAAGTTCAACACCTTTCCTGGAGAGAAAAGCCTCCAATCTGCGCTAATATCAGCAATCAAATTTCCCAGCAGGGCAGAGAGTGACAAGGATGAAGATGCAGCAGAAGTGGGCAGAATTATTCTGACAGAATGTTTCCACTGGAAAAATGCCGATTTGTCAAAATGAAACGTTCCTTGGGAGTATAACGATTCCAAGAGGAGCAGGGCTGACAGGAAACCTGCCTGTGCTCCTGCCAGCTCACCCACCAATCTGACTTCTGAGAAACTTCCTGTCTTAGTCAAAATGCCTCCTGTGTGTTTTCAGAAGATCAGCAGTTAGTTTTCAGGTGTGCGAAAGGCAAGACCCTTCAGGAACCCAGAGTGGAAATGTACTCACCTGAGCAGGGTTCCCATGAATGTATTTCAGGATACAAAATCATATTCTTGGGATCATAAAGACGTTTTATTGAATTTAATTTCTATGTCTATTTGCCAAGCAATATAATTCTTTTATTTTTTTTAACTATTTTTGCTTTAAATTTGACATTTTTCCGCTGAAATGACATTTTGTTTCTTGGCTAGTTCTTCCAGTAGGGCTGCGGGGGCTCTTGAGAACTTCAGAAATTGTTCAATGTGTAACTTTGAAAACTTAGCAACTCTTCTGCTAGACCATCTTTCCCTCACAGGGCAAAATTATCTAAGAGCAATGGACATATATGTAAGATCACTAGACCAGGAAGATGAGGATTGTACAAGGCAGGGACTTGGAATTCAGGACTCCATAATTCATCACAGAATTTTCAAACAAGTATTTTGCATGGTGTTGCACAAGCACCTAGTCTCTTCATATTTTTTTTTTTTTCAGTTACAAAACAAAGCAGACAAAAGAACAATATGTTTAGGGTTTTTGTGACAGTGGTCATTTACTGTGCATCACAAATTATGCTCAGGACTTGTCATATTACTAATAACACACAAATATGGAAACGCTATCACAAACACACTTCGAAAGCTTGAACTGGCAAAATAAAATCTACTATTTATCTCTTTGCATAAAAATTACTGATACAGGTTATCTCATCATGGTTTTGTAGCCTGGAAATAGCAGGAAAATTTTCTTTGCAAGTGACTTTTTATCCTCACTTTTCTGTAGAAAGAATAAATTCTCCCTTTTTTTGCTGCTGCTAATTTCCTCTGGTGCTGTTTTCAGCTATATTCAGCCAGAATATAGCTCTTAATATCTAACACTGTGCTGCTGATTAGTTTTCTGAAAGAGGATAGAGTGAAGAAGAAGGGCAGGTTATATTGATTTACTTCTAATGATCTGTTTCTGAACTAGAGGTGGGCAAAGTGTCCTCCTGAAGGCACATACAACTGTGCTCATGGCTCGGCTCTGCATCACTACCAGGATTAAAAGCCAGTAATGGATTCTGTCATGTTGCATTTTCTTTTCAAGCCCCATATGGGTTAGCTGCTTGGGACATGTATGACTTTTCCTTACCATCTGTTGAACAGTCTGGTCAGAAAAGCCTGGAGAAGGGCACCCATGCTCTGTTACAGAAGCAATACATCAAAATAGCATTGCACAGCCATAGGGTGTTTAGAAGGAAATTGCTACATGTAATACATGCTTGTATTTTGTTGCAGAGGGTGTCTCTGCATGATTTTGGTTAATCCTGGGATTTGTGAAGCCTTAAATACAACATGTGTAAATGGGGAATACAGAAAAGCAAACTTTAGCCCTTTGTTAGAGATCCAGCTTCTGAATGTTTGGGAAGGTTTTTTTTTCAGTGTTGTAACAGAGCAACTTGCTATAGAGCTGAGAAACGATGCTCAACAATACATCTGTTAGATACAAATAACAGATTCTTATGTACTTCTTTATTTCTCTTTATAAATTTACTTTCAGCATACTGTCTGCTTTCACTTCAGCCCATCATGTATGCCGGGAGGAGTGGGCATTATTCAGCAATGTTTGGATAACCAGATGACTATCCAGCTATGTCTAGGTGGATCAAAGGTGGAGGGGTTCTTGTGTTGCCCACTCTACCAAAAATCTGGTATTGGTCAGCTTGGAGCCTACATTACAAGGTGTTATGGTGTTTGAAGTAATAAAAACCGTGGTTATATAGTTCTTTTTTTTTCAGTCAGGCATATGACCAGTCAAACACAGGGATCACAACTCAAAGCTGTCTTCAGGTTTTCAGTCAAGACTTCTAAACACTTTAAATATTGTTGCAATATTTTAAGAAGGATGGTATTTTTGTGGCTGGCTTGACCCTGTAATTAGTAATACTTCCTGGCTATGGGTAAATGTATTTTAGGGTTTTCTCCAAAATGACATTATTTAGGGGAAAATCGTATATTCCATGTCTTCTAGTAGTTGTCATGGTAATGTTAACTAGGTTTTCACTGCATTATATTTCATAGCATGCATGAAGAAAATATTGCAAACTGGTGTATAAAAGATATTCTACCAGTCAACAAGCAGTTGTCCCATTTATACATATTTTGATTTTCATTATGGTTTATTGATGGGTTGGCACTGCTGCAGTACAGAAGGAATCTGAGTGTTCTTCTAGGAGTAAATGACAACACACACAAAAATTCTTTATTCTCTCCCTGCTGATGTAGAATTAAAAATGCAGAAAACCATCATCCACTTTTGAATGATCAGCTTGCAAAATGTGCCTATTCCCCCTATACTGACATACCCTCTTCCTCTCCCTGTTCCCTTCTTGCTCCCAGGAAAAAAAAAAAAAGAAACAAAAAACCCCCCAAAAAACAAACAAAACATAAAAAAGGAAGAAAATTACTCTCAAGAAGTACACCAATAAAATAATCTGACGTCTTGCTATAAACTGTCTCTCAGTCCTTCAGATTCAAGTTTGGTTCTCATTACCTGCTCATGGTACAGAAAAAATTGCCAGTCATCAGTGACCTCCAGAGGATCTCTCTTCTTTGGCTTCTCTGGCATGAGTCCTCAAACCAGTCTATTCAATCCTTCTTTCGTGACATACACTGTTCACCCTTGTACCATATGTTAAACAGCTGGACACTTACAAAGTTGAATTAAATTATTTAATTTTAAATTTTAGATTTAAATTATTTTTAGGGCTTCATATATAGAACGATAGAATCATAGAACAGTTTGCATTAGAATCAAACTTTAAAACTCATCAAGTCCATCAATGGATATAGAATGATTTCTCAGGTCATTCAAGGACATCTTCTGTATTGGACAAGATGTAAGGCTAAAATATGTTTACTTCAATATATATATATTCAAATTTATAGTACTGAGCATCAGCAAAATAAATACAGAAATACATACATACAGGCACAAAGATAGCAAAATACAATTTTGTTAATATTATTAAGATGCTTCATTACTTATGTTTTAATAATTTATTACTAAGTTGCAACCATCATCTATATATTATCTTGGCTGTTTCAATATGCCAGTTCTTTGTCTTATTTCTCTTGCAATAAATTTGACTCTCCAATCCACCTCGTAGAAAATGGTTTCTTTGCTTAGAATGATTGCAGCTATTGTCCCATCCCTCCATCACTATTCTTATTTCCAAGGGATGTGGAAAGATTTTTGGAAGACACTCCTCCACTTGGGAGACTCTACTGCTTAGACATTCCTTTGACTGGGATTTCTGCTACAGTGATGGAGTGATGAGAGCTTTACCTTCTCTCATTCATTCATTGTTCTTTTATCAGTACAAGTACCATCAGTCTTAATCATATACTCTATGCTTCAGTCTTCTCTGTTTCTAATAGAACTTTAAGAAGATATACTGTAAAATTCCAGGTATTGTTTTATGATAAATTCTCCTGCAGAGTATTACATTTGTAACTAGTGATAATCTGTTAACAAAGTATGAGGACCAAGCATTATACTACAGATCATGGACTTAGGACAGGAATGCTTTAACTAACCAACACATTTACTTCTGCCTGCAGGCTCTTGGGGTTATGAGATTTCTTCTGCAATATCTTGTTATAATCCTGTAATCCTTTTCTTGTAGTACCCATAAGGTTAGGGTCTCATTTCCAAAGCAATTCACAAGGCGTCCAGAGCAAATTTTCTTATTTGGACCCGGAGGTTCCAAATAGGAACTGCCCACAGGTTCCCCAAGGCACTTTTTCTAAAAAGTGAATTTTGTTTGCACAACTCCTCCTCTGCTGCCATTATATGTGTGCACTGTTGTCATGTTCTCCTGGTATCCAAGGCTTGGTTTGCAGTCTCTTTAATCTGTGTCACTAGAAAAAAAAAAAAAACCAAACCTGCAAATTATCAATGAGAAAGATCTTGCAAGAAGTCCTTTCATTCCATAAAATTTCAGAAGTCATTCTGCAAAGTCACCTGCAGCATCTCGTCATTAAAGATATCATAATAGTGTGCAACCATTTTCAACTAATATTAATATGTATTTCTGTATTTCTATTTGCTGAATTTCTAGAGTAATTGTAAGAATATTGAAAACTTGCAGTAAGTTATAAAGTTGAAGCTTTTCTTCTGCTCTGTGTTTTTGACACTACACCAATTCTTGTCACTTCATTCCTCGAGCAACAGTATATTAAGCAATGTGACAGATGTTAGTCACGTGTAGACTCTTTTCTTTTTAGTTGTTCACTTTATGTCACTTTCAATCCTCAGGTGGTGTAAATTAGAGCAGTACCACAGATTGATGACAGCTTATGCCAGGGGGAAAAAGCTTTCTCTTAAACATGAGTGATAAAAACTCTTCTAAAACAAATTTGAAAAGTTTCCTCCCTTGGCTTTTTATTTTATTTTAGAACAAAAGGCTTGAAATAACTGTTTGCAGCACTCCTTCAAATGCTAAGTAGCTCTTTTACATTTCTTCCTAAGCATGTACGCAGTCATTTTAGAACTAAAATAAGAAGATGAAAAAGAAAGGGTGAGTAGTCTCGAGCAATTCAATAAAGGGTGAAAGGCTATGAATAATAGAAAAGTAGAATGAAATGATTAGGGACCTAAAATCCAGGAAGATGACACCTACCTTTTAATGTCAAAACTAAATGGACCCATTTATAATCCACGATTACCTTTGATTTTTCTCATGCTTGGTATTTTCATGAATTATGAGTTTACAAGTGCATACAGATATGTTGAACTGTTATCTTTTCCCACTGATTTTCGCACACATTTAATGTGGGTCTAACACCTTGCACTGGATTGTCTGTTGACTTCATTGGCTTCCTGCTCATTTGGGCTAGTGCTAGTAAGAGGGGAACCAGGTCCTGCCTCAGAATCTTGTGTCTTGAAGAAATTTTGAATGCAAATCTTTTGCCATTCAGTCGTCTCAGATGGCATTCTGTTAAGCAGTTTTCCTTCTTTACAGCATCTGAGTGCGCTTGGAAATCAGAGAGGATGAAAGTGGGGCTGGAGACCACCTAATTTTCTTTCCTTAAACTAGGTTGTTGCCAGCTGAAGAATCCATTGGTAAACAGCCTCATAATGAATGAGACTGGCACATAGTTGTCCCAGAACCAAACTAATTAACCTTTTGGGGGATCACTTAAGATAATTCATACATATCTCTCTCATCACTCTCTTCTTGGGATTTTTTCACTTGTTTGCCTGATCCATGAAGACCGTTGATACATATACATTCCCGGGGAGAATCCTGGGCTTGGCCATGTGTCATTTCATTCTGTGCTTGGTGCTCCAAGGTCAAGTTCTCAATTCTTAACATACATTGAAAATGTACTTATTCCCAAATATATGAGAATTCTGTTCCTGACATGTAATATCAATTCAGGCAACAGCAGCAGTTCTTTTGAAGCACTATACTTTCATGTCTCAGCAGTGAGGATGGCCGTGGACTGTGTCATCTGTCATACACAGAATCATAGCATTGCAGAACGGGCTGCCTTAAAGGTCATCTAGTTCCAACCCCTCCACCATGGTCAGGGGCACCTTCCACAAGAACAAGTTTCTTGAAACTCTATCCAACCTGGCCTTGAACAAAGCCAGAGAGTATCACTCACAGAATGTCATACCCATGATAGGATGGAACTGAAGGCTTTGAAACATCTGTGGAATGAACAGTGGATTGATTTACTTTGTGGAACTGACACAGAAAAGCCCTGGTCTGAATGGAGTTAAGGACCACAGCTAGTCAAAGCACAAATGATACAAATGACAGATTCTCTTTTGCTGGTGATATATAAAGGTTTGTATGACAGACTTGGGACTGTAGTGGGGGAGTGGAAGTATCATGTAAAAAATACATAAGCTCTAGGGTCTTGCACTAGTTCTGATAAAAAATTTCTTTCCAGCTTGCAGCTCTATTAACATAATTTAAACTGTGGTTTTTATGCAGTAACTCTACTTATATTGTCTCACAGGGACTGCTAATGTGCTGTTCCCCTTTTCAAAGCTATTTAGTCTGGAAATGCCCAGAAGGCTGTAAGAAGATTTGAATTGGGGCCTGACAGTAAGTGTTGCTTGCCTATGGCTTCGATTCTGGGAACGCATCAATGTAGTGTTATTGCTTTGTTGTGACTTAGGCTTTGTATTCCACCATTGTAGCACAGAAAAACAACAATAAAAGATTTCAGCATGGGAGGTGAAAATGAATTCCAGTTTAGTTTGTCTCTTCCTGCCTAGTTTATCTCTTCCCTGTAGCAAGACAACCACTCATTTATATTACTAAAAAGGGCAATAACACAATTTTCTAATTTGTACAGTTTATGCTGTTTGTTTATTATTTTAGTTGGCAGCCAATGTTAGACATTTACGTGTACACTGGGGAAAAAAAAAAAAAAAGTAAAAATCTCTTTCAATAAGTGTTCACTGTAGTTCTAATTCCATAAGGGAAATCTACTTATGGTATGGGAAAATACAACTGACTATATACAGATGGATTGGAAAATGTGCTGTTTTAATGGTGC
Organism: Neodrepanis coruscans; assembly: GCA_013400695.1. Taxonomy (NCBI): domain Eukaryota; kingdom Metazoa; phylum Chordata; class Aves; order Passeriformes; family Philepittidae; genus Neodrepanis; species Neodrepanis coruscans. Next base: position 423 of record VYZS01068641.1, on the reverse strand, counting down.
TAAGGACATTCTGTAGAAGGCTCTTCCCAGTAGGATTTTGTTATTCATAGTGATTTGTAGAGTTCAGTGCACAAAACTTAAATAATACATACTTGGGACAGAACAGTCAGTTCTGGCTAAGGGAAATGTCTTTTTTTTTCCCCTTCATAAAAATGATATTTCAGTTCAAAAGACCTGAAAGTTCTCCACTGATTTTTTTTTTTTTCATGAAAATTCTGAGTTTTACATTGAGTAGAATGGGAAGTCATTGGAATGGGAGCCAATACAACTCCTTTCCTGCCAGCTTTACTAGCCACAATGGTAAAGAGTTCAAATTGGAAAGGTTTGTTAAAGATCTAGACATTTTGCATTTGCAAAATAAAAAATAAAACAGTTTGAATTTGGATTAAATAAAGAAAATACTAAAATTTTACATTGTATCAT
>VYZS01068637.1:24276-39191 GCA_013400695.1 Neodrepanis coruscans | reverse complement strand
CCGCGCGGGGCGCGGGCGGGGGGGGGGGGGGGGGCGCCCGCCGGTGCCGCTCGGCCGGGGTTGCGGAGAGGAGCCGCTCCTCCAGCCTCCCGCGGGGACTCTTTTCAGGCTGAAATCGCCGGCGCAGGTGGCGTGAGGGCGGGCGGCGCTCGGCTGTGGGTGCCGAAGGGGAGCGAGGCCCGCCCGGCCTGAGGGGGATGCGCGGGTAGCCCACGGCCGCAGCCGGCCCTGCCCAGCCCTGTCCTGCCCGGCCCTGCCCTGCCCAGCCCTGCCAGCCGACCCCCGCCCAGCCCCGCTGGTCGCTGCGGAGCTGGCGTCCGGCGGCCCCAAGATGTTCAGCTGGCTGGGTACCGACGACCGCCGGCGGAAGGACCCCGAGGTGTTCCAGACGGTCAGCGACGGCCTGAAGAAGCTCTACAAGACCAAGCTGCTGCCCCTGGAAGAGCACTACAAGTTCCACGAGTTCCACTCGCCCGCCCTGGAAGATGCCGACTTCGACAACAAGCCCATGGTCCTCCTCGTGGGGCAGTACTCCACTGGGAAGACCACCTTCATCAGGTAAAGTCCTGCTGCCCGCCCTCTCGGGGCTGCCCGTGGGCTGTGGTGGGGCAGAAGGTGTCTCTGCTGCCTGCGCTCTGCCTTGCTTCCCATCCTGTTACCCCTTCATGTCTCTGGTGCCCGTCGGCAGGTTTTCATTGAAAAGTCCAGCGTTCCTTCGCGAGCGTAGGGTGGTGTAGGATGTGCTGTGGAACACCGACGTGGCAAAAAAGTAGCCCTGGGGCAGGGCTGAGGAGCGCGGGCAGGGCAGGAGTGTCGAGATGTGAGTCACTGGGGGCCCTCTTGGCCGTTCAAAGTGCAAGGGATTTGGAAGGGCTCTCGCGGGGTGTTCCCGTGGCTGCTCGGCCCTGCAAATAGCCATTCTTTCCAACGTAGCTTTTGGGAGGTGGGGCAACCTAGAGAGCCCTCAGGTGGGTGCTTTGGTTTGCAGGGGTCTCTGTCTCGTGGTTGTGTCTGTCTGTCTCTGCACTGTGCTCAGAACCCGGTCAGAGGAGCGTCTGTGCACTGTGCACAAGGGAGACCTGCCCATCTTCAGGGTTCCAGGAGTAAAGCCCTGTTTTAGCTGTGTCCTGCTCCGGTGAGGTGCTGCGAGCAGCAAGTTTCTTTCTAACTGTAACAAGAGCGAGCAGCTGCCAGCAGCTGTTTCATTTCACTGATACAAAACTGCCAAAGAGAGGTTTAAACTTTTCCAACCGGACTTTGTTGCTGGGATCTCTCCTTCAGCCATGCTGCTGGTTCAACTTGCAGCGAGCCTTTTCTCGTGGGATCATAGCTGAAGCTGCGCTGTCTGTGTTTCCTATGTGATTCATAAGTTAAGCGTTAAATTCCAGCCTTTTCTGGTGTGGCTGTGTTGAAATCTGTGGAATTACCCCAGTGTGAATCTGGATGCGAGCCACAAGCAGCCAGCCCTTTGTTCTACCAGTATTTCTTGATGGGGGAGAAAGCTGTGGAGAGTAGAGAAAGGTGAATCAGATTGACTGTACCTCTTGAGGACTGACCTTGAGAAAGGCAGGAGCTTTTTTTTCTTATGTGCTATAATATTCCTGCTGCTAAATGTCCTGGCCCAAGCCCAAGAACAGAATGCAGTTTCTGCTGCCTTGGTGTGTACCTGGCAAACAAAGTAAGAATAAAAAGGCTTTTCTCATGTGGGCAGGTCAGGTAGGTTGTGAAGGGGTGTGAATGACCCAGAGAAGCGTTTGACACATGTTTGGGAAGGGAGTTTCTCTTCTGAAAATTAGAGAGGCTTCCTTGGATAGCACATGGTTCCATCCCAGATCTTTGTGCTGTGACTTGATACCAAGCCTGTTTGAAAAGCTTTTTTTTAATGTTCAGAGCCTGAACACAAGGAGGTTGCTGGATTCCTGATATGGCTGTCTAACAAAAGCATCTCTTCCTAATTCTTCTCTCTGGATTGCCAGCTTCGGTGAGTGTTTCCCTGCAGCCTCACCTGCAAGCTGTTGTTAGCAGAGATTTTCTGTCTTTGCTTCTCCCTGTTCAGTCAAGTCCTCAGCTCCTTTTGTGAGAAGTTCAGGTGCATGAAGCGTGTTCCAGGCAAAAGGGAGAAGGCTGAGTCTTTTTGCTCGTGTGGAATGGCAGCAACCTCTTGGCTCTGCTGTCAGCAGATCTGAGCCTCTCTGACCACTGCATTTCATTCATGTGCACTCTTCTCCCAGCCTTCTCTGGGCACAGGGCTGGGGTGACCGAGAGCTTCTGCTTCCCAGGAGCATCAAATGAACCTGAGAAGGCGTTCCAGGAAGGCAGTCTTCTTTGTATAAAAGAGTGCATGAGAGGGAGAAAGCTGAGAGCTCTTGGAGAGCCCTGAGGGCCTCTAGTAGTAAGAGGAGTGTGAGGGTCTATGACTTCAGTGTGTGCTAAATCAAAGGCAGGAGGTGCCAGAAAACCACGTGTTGCTCGTGATAGGCTTCCAGCATGAGCTTGCAGGCACTGGTCATTAAAGAGCTGGGATAAGCACCAGATTAGCACCAGGGTTATTGTGGGAAGACAAGCAGGAGCTAAAACAGAGAGCAGGGAGGAGTTAAAGGGGACTGGGGGAGGAAGTGGGAGAGGAGACAACCATTATGTCTTAGCAGTAGAATGAAGCAAGAAACAGCCTCTGGACATTCCTTCCAGGATCTCGTCAGGATGGGGGATAATTAGTGTTATCATTATGTATCAATTCCACTCTTAAATTGCATCCTGCTTGTAGTGCCATGCAATTTAGGGGGGTGACTTAGTGCCACTAAACACTCATGTGGAATGAACTCAGTTCCAGTTCACCTGGATCCCAGGCCACCATTAAAATAAAAGGGATAAAGAACCTGAGTCACCTACCTAAGTAAAGTCTGTGTTCCAAACATCTTTCCTTGTTCTGGAGAATCTGAGTTGAAACAAGGAAGAAATTCAGGGCTCTGAAGCACCTGAATTGCAGCATCATGCAGTGAGGCTGCTCTGCTCCCTTGTCAGGAGCTGATGGCAGAAAGAAGGCAGTCAAGGTCAGCAGTGAGAAACATTCCTAGAGCCTGAGCCAGGAAAGAGGGAGGTGAGTTGTGTGGGTCAAAGCCAGTGAAGTGAGACCAGAGCTCTGGCTTGTTTTCAATGGAACCAGACAGTTCTCTTTTCTGCTTACAGTGACACAGAACTGAATCTTATTCTGCAATGTGGAAGACGTAGCCTTGCTAACTGCAGCTTTTCCAGGCCTCCTTCTTGCTGTATCATCTCTTCTGTGCCCACTCCGGTTTCTCTTCTCATCATACGTTGCGCTGAGGTTTTCCCACAGGACTGGGGGGCTGAAAGGCAAGGCAACACCTCTACCTGGGAATATCTGACAGCTACAGCAGGACGGCACTGGAGCCTGCCTTTATAATTGCTTTTTATGTTTCCTGTAAGAGGGTGGGAGTGCAGGACAGAACATTACTCTCCTAATTAACTTAGATTCCGTGGTCTTTTCTAAAAATAATCCTGGCTGTAGTCCAGCCATCCTGCTAATAAAATAAACAAGCCTGGTAGAGCCCTCCTAACTGTCAACATGGCTTGCTTTTCTGGTGTAGCCACCCCTTCCTCCCAGAGCTAATCATTTACACGTCCTGGCCTCTCTACACTGTTTGTCACAGGCTACATGCAGAGCTCTGCTGTGACCTCCCTGCATGGCCCTGAACCTTTCATCTCTGCCTGCACCAGGCAGTTGTCACCATTTCCTCCTGCTCTGCCCTCCTTCCCTTCCCTTTCCGGCTCTGCATCACCTCTGCTGCTGCACACAGCAGCATCCTGCAGGGCTTCTGCATGACTCATCACGGGCAAGCAGCCCCTTCTCCCACATCCTGCAGCATTCCTGCCCAGGGAGCCTGGCACTTCCCGGCCTGTCTCCTGTGCGGCTCCAAACCCTCCTGCCAAAGGGTACCCCAAGCCAGGCTGGCACTAATGCAGCTTTCCTGCCCTCGCCTCTCAGCAGGACAGGCCTGAAATGAACAAACAGCACAGTGCTTCCAGCCACATACCATCTCCAGACACCTCTAAAAGTGGATTTGTCATAAAATAAACCGTTCATACCTTGGCCGGCGTTGCAGGCTTTCCTGACCTGGCTGGAGATCATTCCCTGCAGGGCTCTGAAGGTGTTCAGCAGCCCAGTATAAGGCATGCAGCACTGGCAGGAGAAATTCCTTGCTGTTGGTTGGTGTTTTCCACAGCTGTTGTTTGCTGTTCTCTGCCAGAAATCCCCACAAATGTGACAGTTGCATGTGTTCTCTGGCTCGCCTCTGGTGGCAGAGGCAGCCTCAGGTCGCTGCCGAGCACAAGTGCCTTCCCCCCCATCAGGCAGTGTCAATAAATCCCCTTGTATTTGTCCCGTGGACAATGGGATTCTTGTACTGCCGACACCCTGCTGCACAAGTACCACAATCTCCCCGAGAGGCCTCCGTTGAAATAGATGCTGTGATACTGGGCAGTGCAAATCTTCATCTCTCTGATTTCATACCACTTGTTGCACATTAAGTCAATTAATGTTGGCTTGCAGCTACTTCTGTCTGAGAGTGCTTTTGTTGGGATTTTTTGGTGTATATTCTTTAGGTCTTATACAAGAAATAAATGCAGAAATGCTTTGAAACATTAGCTGAGTGGAGCTGTGATAAAATTCTTTTCAAGCAGCCTGTTTGGAGGAGGAGTATTGCTATTATACACCAACTTTTGGTTAGACTTTCTTGGAAGCTTTGTCTATAAATAACAAACAAACCCCCCACCCACAGGTTATTTTCTACTACTGCTCAGAAGTTGTCATATTACATGTGCATCTCAAACCTGTAAAAAAACAAGCAGGTGGCAGCAAGGCTACAACCCAACACTGGGAGTAAAGGGCATTTTTCAAGAGCTTTTCACTTGTTGCATTTAACAATTGTTATTGCTGCCTGTTTCTTTTCTGTGCAATATTGGTGAGGGGAGAAGGCAAAGATTTATTTCTATGGATTCAGTAAATTCCCATCTGTATATCATTCTTGTGGTATTTAGCTCAGATGAAAAGGGGAAGAAGAGGAAAGCCATGGCAGTGTGATCTGTGTGGCAACCATGGCCATCAGGGCTGAGGTGTTTGAGTTGCCATCCAGGAGGAGTGAGTTTAGTTTCCAGAGTCTGACCGTGTGGCTTCTAACCTACCAAATGGTTGTTTCAGTGGAGAAGAGCTTCCCAGGGAATGGAGCCAAACATATTTGGATGATAGTCTACAGAGCCCTTGGTGGGAGAACAAACATACTGTCCTTGTTCTGGGGCAGTTCTAGCTGAAGAGGTGTTCCTGTAGCTGCCAGGAAGGTGTACTGGGATCACCAGCCAGGGAGCTGGCACACACCAGCACTGCCTGCGCTCTCCTTGCTTAGGTCATGCCTCACTTCTGTAGGAAAGTTTGAGACACTCCTGCTTAGGGTTTAGGTAGTTAGGATCTATCCACCCTGGTATAGGAGATCAGAGGGCTGTTCCCTCCATGGAATCCTTCCTGGATTATTTCAGTTTTCTTGGGTGCTGTTGCATCTCAGAGTTGCTGCAATTAAGAGGAATTGCTTCTGGTGGCATTCTGGTGAGCATGGGACTTGTATTGTCTTGTATCTTTCATCCAAAGTGATTTCCATGATAATACACCAATAAAAGAGGTTGTCAGCTCTGTCAACGGATATCGTTGCTGAAGTTATTCTTGCTGCAGCAATTCTCTTCATTAACATGTACTAAGCCAGATAAGTAGCAGTGACTTGCAGTGTGTCCTGGGTGTACATTTGCTTGTTCTACCTCTTGGTCCAATTGATTTGGTCTTGCCCATTGGGAAACTGAAAAATTTGCAGGCATGGTGTCAATAAATAGTGTGTTTGAACAAACATAAGTTTTTTTGCTGTTTCCTAAACACTGGGTTGTAATTACCTATGACAAAATGATGGCAAAAGCAGGAATCCCCAAAAAGTTACCACAAGCCTTCATATCAATGATCCTACAGTCCCTCCCACGTGGACTTCCCTCTCTGGTAAGACTCACCCAAGTGAACCAGTGTTGGTTGTTAAACACTCATGAAAAGTCTTCTGCCCTTCTCCCATTTCCTTTTCCACATCCCCATGATCTACTTTTAACATCCCAGCAATTCTATATTTATCTTTCTATCTACTAAAGATTAGGTCAAAGCAATAGAAGAGGAAGTGCCAGTTTTCTTCTGGCAACAAGCAACACAGCATTATACTGACTTGCATAATCTGGTAGTCATTTTATTCTTCATGTAACTAGAGATTATCACCAGGTGAGGTGCTCTTACGCCATCCCATTCCAACGGTTGGCCCAGTTCTAGCTGCCTTTTGCAAGCCACATGGACACAATGGTCAGGAGCAGCAGATGGGATGTTTTCTGCACACAGACCTGACCTCAGTGATGGCATTTGGTTCCAAAAGGAATTATCCCATGCATACACTATTGATCCACCCTAAATTTGGCTGGGTAAGTCAAGATGTGCTGCCAGTGTCCTATTCCAAGTCCTATAGCTCTGTGGGTAACTATTTTTCCCTGAAATTTGCTGTATCTTCAGGGAGGCTGCCAGAGGCTTAGGGAATAATAGGGAATGCTGTACTTACTGTGTTGTTTAGCTTGATGACAGATATTGGAATATATTCTGCCATCCATATGCAGAGTCAACATGCTTGAGCAGTTTGTAGTGCGGACCTGTAGCTGCATTGCAGAAGCACAAGAGGAGGGAGATTTGAGACTTCAGAAGTCAGGTACAAGGGAAGTTGGCATTTGAGTGACTGATTTGGACTTGGGACTAAACACATTAGTTGGACGAGTCTGCTGAAATAAACAACAGTGAAATAATTAGTATTGGCACCAAAGGCCAGTAAGGTTTCAGGATTAACTCTGTGGTTGCAGTGAGCTGCTGTTTTTACTTTGCTGTACTAAGTCTGTTCCAAGTGTCTTGAGGATTGAAGTACACAAAATGATGCAACATGATGAGGATCTCTTCCCAGCAGCTATAATCTCAATTTCTTAATCCACCTTAAATAAGATTTAAATGTGTAGATCCTAAGTAGAAAAGCCACCGCAACATCTATCAAACGATTCAGTGACAGTGCTAAAAATAGTCTCGCAGGATCCATGTTCTTGAGCTTCATAATTACACTGCAATCTTCAGTACAACTCATTTAGGACTTAAGCAGCTCATGTCTCATGTCCACACCCTGTTTTTTTGCCTACAGGTACCTGCTGGAGCAGGATTTCCCAGGGATGCGGATTGGCCCAGAGCCTACAACTGACTCCTTTATAGCAGTTATGCAAGGAGATGTGGAAGGAATCGTTCCTGGAAACGCGTTGGTGGTGGATCCCAAAAAACCATTCAGGAAACTCAACGCCTTTGGCAATGCCTTTTTGAACAGGTCAGTACTCAGGAACTTGCTTGTTCTGGAGAGTAAAGCTAGAACATATCAAGCAGCATAGCTAGTAATTTAAAGGCATAAGGCATTACACTTCCTCCAATCCACATGGTGGCTGCAAAGCCATTCTGGTCCTACCAGGTGCATATAAGTCACTTACTGAAGGGCTGATTAACAAATTCAAGTGAGACAAGCCTTCATTTCACTTGAACAAACATGACATCACAGGTTGTTAAGCTCATCCTCTGGGAGTCTAGAAGTAAATTTCTTCGTGACACTTTCTCTCCCTTGCTTCAGTATTTCTAGCTTCTTCCATTCTGCAATCACTTTGGTTTCCTGAAACCAAATAGTCCATCCAGACATAGTCACTGAAGTCAGCAGAGAAGTAGAACTGGTACAATATGCACATCTTTGCTTTTTTGCGTTGTTAAAAATTACTTGAATGTTCTCCTTGGAACAAACCTGGGCTCATTCCATTACAATGCCTTGTACATATAACCTCAGGTGCAAACTGATGACAACTCTAATGTCTTTCCCATAAAAAAAAAAGTAGCAGGGTGTCTGGACAGTGACTCTGAGGCATCAGGAATGCAACCTTTCCATACCCTAGACCCAGCCCCACCATACTGACTTTTGGATCTAGGCCTTGCAGGAAGCCAGCAGCACACACCCATATCCTAGATGAGCACAAACTGTGCTAGAGCAGGCAGATGGGAACAAACTGACTACACCCATCATCAACACATTCCCTGCTAACTCAGTGTGGGAGACATTGGAAACATGGCAGCTGCTCAGCCAAGCAGCCAGGAAAGCTGGACTGGGCTCTGGCTCCGTTTCTAACTTCTGAGCTGAGAGAGTGTCTCTGCAGAGGGCAAAGCATCTCCTACCAGCACTGACCACAGGAGTGCTGGCATAGGCTGCAGAGAGCAGGGAAGGTTCCTGCAGAGAAGTATGGGGAGAAGTTTGATGAAAGAAGAGGGACCTTGCTGGAGTTGCTGCTGCGCAGAGAACAACCTCACAGTGCCTCAGGGTGACTCTGCACAGGGCCATCAGTCAAATATATGTGTAGTCCTTCACCAGAGAGATTTTAAGAAGTTTTCACTGTTTATTGGGCCCAGAACATCTGTGCCTGACCAACAGTTAGGTCAGGTGATTCCCTACACGAGGGGAGAAAGGTGATTTGCCCTGAGAAAATAACAGGCCTCCTGCCTGGAGCGTAGAGATAGTAGATGAAGAGGAGGACACCATTCAGAGCAGCTCTGCTGATAGCCAAGAACAGCAGTACAGAGAAACAATAGTAGGCCAGGCATTAGGCATTAGGAGGGCAAAAAGCAAACATTTCTGAACTGGACTGATGGATGTGTCCTGAATGCAATTTGCTCATAATACAGCAAGGGATCTCTGCATCCATTAACCTAGTTCAGTGTCATGCTGTACTCTTGTTACTGTTCTGCTACTCTTGCTTCTCCTGAGGAAGGAACCAACCATGTGCCTGTGAGAACATCAGGGCAGAGGGACACAGCAGTGATTCAGCACCAGCCTAAGTGCAGTCCTTTTAGCAATGCAGGGAGTAGCCACAGCAGCTAATGACACCTTTTTGTAGCTGACATTAAAAAAAGAGGGGGTAATGATTCTTAAAGTGACAGAGGAAGACACACTAAGCAGTAGCTCAGCAGTGTGAGCATTACAATGCTGAAAATGCAGACGATAATGCCCAGGAAACTATGAAATTAAACATATGCAAGAACTGACTCAGGGGGTCAGAAGTTTAGCAGATATAAGTCCTGGTGCACCCACTGGACTGGCACAAGCCACCCACACCTACTCCTGCCATGGGCCTGACTTCTTAACTAGAAACAAGCAGGGCTATCTCTGCCTTGCACATATCTTGCTGCTGCTCTGTGTATGCCAAGGTCCTGCCCTCAGCTACGAGGTGGTGAGCTGGGAATTTGGAGAAGGGAGCTAATCTCCAGGAGCCACCCCTCTAAATGGAGATAAGGGTTGCCATGGGAAAGTCTGCTTTATCTATAGGTGGTTAAAGGTAGCACTTGACTGTGGCCACCAGTGGAAAGGAGCAGAGCAGCATGAGGCAGTAGAAAAGCTGGTATTGGCTGAGAGGTGGCAGCTCACAGCACTTTGTCCTGTGGGTCCGGAGCTTGCTGCTCCAGGAGTGAGCATTTAGCCTTAGCTGAGACTCCCTTCCTGGCAGAGACTGGGATCTGCTGCTTTCCAGGAAACAAGGGAAAGAGTGGTACAGTCAGGATTTGGCTGGGAGACAACAAACAAATTGTGCTGCTCAGAGCCTGCCTCCTCCCTCCCTTCATTCCTAGGAGATGGAGTGCCTGTCCATACCTGGGAGATAGAGCAGGGATAGGGCTGACAAGCTGCCCAGGGCTGAGAGGAGGATAGCAGTTCTGCAGAATCCTGTCTTGTGTTTGCCTTTCCTTGCTCCAGGTAGTTCCTGGGTATTGAGAGAAGGACTTGTTTTCCTTACTCAAACTCTCCTGGCCAAACCCCAGCTCTGGAGAGATCCCAGGAGAGAGATTACAGGTTGTTGGAGAGATTACAGTCCTCCTTGTTAGCAGGAGGACTTATTTGCCACCAAGGTCCTGGAGCAAAATCAGTCCTCAGCCATTACTTTCCTATCACATTGACTAGGCTGCAAGAGTTTCCTATTCCCAAAGTCTGGCTTGAGAAGCTGAGGTGAAGTCAGTCCTGCTTTTGTGTTGCAAATAGCAGGAGACATCACGGACAGCAGGTTCTTCCTTCAGCCCTATGCCCTGCTTGTAGGGGTAGTGAAAGTCTAGTTTGGTGCCACTTTCTACCCTTCATGTGGCCCCAGACAGAATTTCATGCTCCCTGAGGTTCTGCAGTTCTGCTGGGACAGTAGGAAGGCAGCAGCCTTAACAATCTTGCCAACAGAGCCAGAATGCACTCACTCATGCTAGCCTGACCTTAGATCCGAAATCTCCTGGGGAGTACTTTTCCTAGAGAAACCAGTGGAAAATCCCCTTGCCCAAGCCATTTAATACTGGAGCACAAGAAATACTCAGGACTGTAACAACAGAGAGCAAACCTGAATTGGCAGGATAGGGGAATAACATGACCTCCTGAGCCTTTTGTTCTCTTCTGCTGTGCCTGGCGTTCGACCGTATAATCAAGCAAGTCCCCCTCCTCGATTTGAGGTTTTACTCATTCAGAAATGCTCCTTGTTGCTACCTGCCAAGCTGTGATTGTGAGAGAGGAAGGTTGTGATATGTGGTCTGAAATAGCTGACAGCTTAGGAGAGAAGACACTCTAACCTATGAGGATTCACTTCTGTTAAATCTTCTTGGAGTCATAGCATTGTGGGGAGGTTATAGCGTAGCCTAGAGTCGTTCAGAGGTATCAGCAGAAGCAGCTACTCAATCAGAGCACTGCAGGGCTCTGTCTGCCTTGTCTGATAGAGTGGTCTTTGTCCCAGCCCCCATCCTTTGTGTGTTTCTGCTTCTTCTCACAGTAATGTGTTTTTTATGCCTGGATGTCACACCACCCTGTTAATATGCATACACACACATTTATAGCTGCCTGGAATGCCATCACAAAAAGGCTTTCCATGGAATGTTTCTGTGAGCCACATAAGAGGATAGGCTTTTACTGTCCTTTGCTGTAACTGGCAGCTGAAAAATAGATGAGCTGCAACTCACTAAGCACAAGCACGAGTGACTCTTCTTAGGCAGTGATTTACATAGATACAGGATGGGGAGCAACTAGCTAAAGAGCTATTACACAGAACTGGAGCTGCAGAGGAGGAAGCAGTGGATTGCAAACTGACTGTAAGTTAACGTTGTCATACTGCTGTTAAAAAAGAAAACATTTTACTGAGATACATAAACAGAACTGTCATATGAAGTGATAGGGAGCAATCCATCTGCTCACCACTGGCAAGGTCAAAGCTGGAGTATGTCAGCTTGTGGCATCATGCCTGAAGAAATATGTGGAGCAGTTTGAGAGGACCCAAAGGAAGGCTGCAAGGGTCTTTGGGGATTTAGAAATGAGCTGCCAAGGTGCCTAGAGAGAAGAGATAGGGAAAAGAAAAAACAGCCACAGGCTGAGGAGAGGCAGGATGACAATAGTGTACATTGTGACAAGAGGGGGAAAAAATAAATCATTTCCCACATCTAGGGTGTTTGTGACTAATGTGTGTGATTCTAGCATGGGATTAGACATTAAAAAAGGAGGGTTTGCTGTGAGGATTAAGTAATGGACTAGACTCTCAGCAAATGTTGGTGAGTGCATTGTTACAGATTTTTAGAACACTTTAGACAAATACCTGATTCATCCTGCCTTGAGATAGACTAAGCAACCTCTTCAGATCTTATTGCTTTAGTATTTCCATGGTGCAAGAATAGTACACTTTGTCCGTTTAAGATCAGATTTGAAAGAGAATAAAAGTCAGACAACATTACTGATTTTTTTTAAACCGAGTTATTTCAGTTCACTTGAGTTCAGGACTCTACAGGGGAATGCTTAAGTAAAGAAAAACAAATACCACTTCTTGCTAAAATCAACACAGCACATTAATGAACCCAAGTGTTTTCATAATTCACAATTTTGGGGGCGCACATAAGAAAACCTGTCATAGGTCGTGACTAAGACCCATATTCTAGAAGCAGCAAAATAGAGAAAGATGCTCATTCTACCTTCTCTCTCATTTCTTTAAGTAACAGTAGCTCCAAGCTCCAGCTGAAGACTAGAGAGATAAGTCTGGTTTGTCCCATGCTCCCTGTGATGTTCAGCACATCGTAAGTACCTTTTGCCTTTTTTTTAACACATTTATTTTCCACACAGGTTCGTTTGTGCCCAGCTACCTAATCCTGTGTTAGAGAGTATCAGCGTCATTGATACGCCAGGAATTCTTTCCGGAGAGAAACAAAGAATTAGCAGAGGTAAGTCCCAAGTTCAGTTGTTTTCCAAATGATACTGAAAACCAAAGGAACTTTATATGATTTTTACTTCAAACTATACAAGCTGTAGATAGTAGCAGTTGTAGGAGCCTCTGAGATACAGCATGACTTTGCAAATGGAGCCCAAAGGGACATTGTTAATCTCCTGCAGAGAACTTAAATGATTTTGGAGAAGGTTGCTGAGAAAGTCAGCACTACCTGTGTCACAGTCCAGTATTGCCCTGTGGAAAAGATTTCCATCAGAAAGAATCAATTAATACCTCTCTGCTTTGCAGAAACATTTGCTTTCACTGACTTACTTATGACCCCTAGCCAAGGCTTCTATTGTAATCAACATGGTTTCTTTACAGTTGACCTAGCAAGTTTCTTGCACTGTCCAGGCTTCCTAAATGTGGTGCAGAACTGGATTGGGTGTAAGAGCCATTGGCTCTTACTACGGTGGGGAATCTGGAAATCCTGGGGACACTAAATCATAGAATGGTTTGTGTTCAAAGGGACCTTAAAGATGCTCTAGTTCAAACCTCTGCTGTGGGCAAGGACTCCTTCCACTAGACCAGTTGCTCAAAGCCCCATCCAACTTGGCCTTGAACTTCTCTGAGCTTGTACCAGTGTCTCACCACCCCTACAGTAAAGAATTTCTTCCCAATATCTAATTTAAACCTGCTCTCTTTCAATTTGAAGCCATTCCCTCTTGTGCTGTCACTCGCTTGTAAATGGAGTGCTGAAGAGCTCAGAGTCCCTTAGTGAAGTTCTGAGGTCAGTCTCAGGCTCACCCTCAGAAGTGGGCAACATCTTTAAACCTAACAGCTCGTAACTGTGCATCATTTTATTGAAAGAGAGCCAAGAGTAGTAATCTCAGTGTTCAGGTTTGAGAAGGTCAGTTCTCATTCACCCTGACTATTAGCAATGCACAATTAAGTTTCAGCAGCACAGGCTCTACCCAAAAGTGCTGATGCTTTTCCCATATTTCCATGTTCTGTCTGTAAGATTTCAGATGACTCATGACTTCCCCAGTTTTATAACACTTTTCTACTTTAAAACTGTTACTGGAAACTTTTTTTTTTCTAATTTACCAGCCATCTTCCACAGAGCGAGGTCCTGTTTGTTTTACTGGGATCTTCCACCACAGGGACCATAGCTAAAGAAGCATCAATAAAGCACAGCTACAGTTAGGTGGAAAGTCTCACATTAACCTTTTTCATCATGGGTCTCTGCACTGCTAGAGGATCATAAATTCCAAGATGTGCCAACTTTCATCAGAAGGTTGAAAAATATGCAGTGGAAGCATTCCTCCCTTCAGCAGAAAGTGTTATAGAGATAAACAAAAATTTATGTTACAGGGTGTAAACATTTTCCAGTCAAAAATGCCATTGAAAACAACCAGTTCTGTTGTAGAACTATAGTAGTTATGGAAACTTCCTTAGAAGAAAATATTTTTGTTACTAAAAGAAAAAGAAAGAAAAAAATGTAGGTGAGTCAGAACCAATTTCAAGCCCCTTTCCCAAATCTCCTCACTAATTCAAATCCTGATATATATTGCAAAACTTTCCTACATTTCAGCTATTTACAGAACTAAAAATATCCTCCTACAAAATACACTGGCACTTCTTGCTCCTCCTTTTGCAAAAACTTCCCTCAGCTTTCCAGTGGGTCATGGTGTCCCATTCTACAGCCTGCTAGTCTGACCTCAGTGGTAGCAAACGTCTTGGAGTTGATGACACAACACGTGCAGGACGAACCAGGGGATCAGACCCTTCCCACACAGGTTTATGAAAGGCAGGTCCTGCTTGACCAACCTGATCTTCTGTGACAAAGTAACACACTTTAATGGATGAGGGAAAGGCTGAGGGTGTTACCTACCTAAACTTTAGTAAAGCCTTTGACACCAGTTCCCGCAGCATTCTCCTGGAGAAACTGGCTCCTTATGGGCTGGACGGGGGCACTCTTCCCTGGTTAAAAAACTGTCTGGACAGCCAGGCCAAGAGTGGTGATGAATAGAGTTAAATACAGTTGGCAGTCAGTCACAAGTGGTGTTCCCAGGGCTCAGCAGTGGAACCAGGTGTGTTTAGTATCTTTAGTGATGATCTTGGCAAGGGAATCAAGGGCATCCTCAGTCAATTTGCAGATGGCACCAAGCTGGGCAGGAGTGCTGATCTCCTGGAGGGCAGGGAAGGCTCTACAGATGGATTTGCAGATGGATCTCAATCGATGGGCCAGATCAATGGGCTAAGGCCAGTGCTAGGCTTATGGTTGGACTCCATGATCTTGAAAGATCTTTTCCAACCTAAGCAGTTCTGTGCTTCCTGCAGCTACTGTAACAAATGCCTGCAGTGCCAGAACATGCTGATGCACAGCTGTGCACCATTAGGAAAGTCACTGCTGCACTTTGACCCAAGCCAATAATGCTTTTCCAAACATCTGGAAACAGCTGAGGAGTCTCAAGGGGAGACCCAGTTCTGTAAGCTATGCACTCTAACCTATATGTAGAGCTGCAGTCTTGTCTTAGCGTGTGGAACAGGTTCTTCCTGGACAA
>VYZS01068630.1:6948-18929 GCA_013400695.1 Neodrepanis coruscans | reverse complement strand
CCGCCGTGGGAGGAGGGGGGCCCCGCCGCAGGGTCTCCGTGCGCTGGCGCGGCCGCGTTGAGCCGAGCCGAACCGCGCTGCTGCCCCCATAGAGCCAGGCGGCAGTGCCAGCGCGGCGGGACGAGCCACCACTCCCTGCCGAAGGGGGAAAGGGGCCACTGAAACTCACGTGGGCGCTGGCGCCGGGCAGCCCCCGGTCCGCGCGGGCGGGGGGAAAGGGTCGTCTCCCCCCTGCCCGGCCGCCGGCCCCGCGCGGCAGGAACAAAGACCATTTTTACTTTCGGTTTTACCCTACGACAACCTGGCAGTCATTTTAACCACTTGGCAAACAACAAGAATTCAGAGACAAATACCATTTTATTCCTCAAAGTCCATATATATGCCATCAAATTTCGGCTACATGGTATCCAGGTATAATTAATTAGCTGATGAGTATCCATAACTGTTCAGCATCATGCTCATTCTGGGCTTCAAAATACACCTGGAATAATGGGAAAAATATTTAGCCTCCATTCTTATAACAAATGCTGCATAGAGTTGCATCAGATTCACTTGAACATAAATATCTACAGGAGGTGTAGTCGCATCTTTGACTTGCATAACACAGAAGATGAGCAATATTTTCAGTCTTTTAGATGTAAAGTCAAGCTCAGACTTGGTAATGTGTGCTACCAAAACACCCGAAGGGGTCTTCACAGAACAACAGTTTTATGCACTTAAATTATAATTAAGGAAAATAACTCATCAATGACACTAAAATATGCGGTCCCAGCTGACACTTTTTTCTGTTTATGACCTTCTATTACATCTTAGAAAATTTATTTGCTTTTGACAAACTTATTCCTCTTTGTTGAAGAACATCTGTAGTGGCGGCTGCATATTATGATCAGAGCTCTAAATAGCCTTGCTAATAGGAGGAGTGAATTCATGGGAATTCTTTGGTGAAAAAAATTACTAAGATAAATACTGAGATATTTATACACCTTTTTTCTTGTTTCTCAATATTATTGCACAGTGTCCCAAGTCCTGTATTTCTGAAGCACTGAGTTAGGGCCTTTCATTCCAATTTTGTACCTGACTTGCAATGTTTTGCTTGAACATCCTGACTATGCCTTGACACTGCCTTTACAGTAGTATCCCCATGTGCTCTTATCCTTATGGCTTTGCACCAGTGGATTCTAAAACACTTTTACCTGTTGATTCAGATTTCGCTTTCAAAATCCTGCTGATGTTTAAATTACCCTTTTCTCTGTCCGTCTCCCCATCTTGTAGCATAAGATCTCTCTTTTCCCCTTATAACTTTCTTTTGTAGCTGGCAATAGTAATTTACGTATCCAATATTATGCCATAATACACACTTGCAAAGCTTTACTACCAAGCAAAAGTCTTCTTACATTGTGAACTGATGATATTTCTCATTTATAACTGTCTATGCAATACAGTATAGGCATAATACTTTTTTCACTTTTTAACATGTCTTTAAGGATATTGTCCTCTATGTAGAAGTAGCAAGTCTTTTCAGTATTTGACAAACTAATAAAATGAGAATTGATCTTGGCTATAAAGCTGGAAGTTCATTAATATTTTCTTGTCTGTGCATAAGCTACAGACCTTGAATAACAGTAACTGCTGCAGGAGCAGGTAAGGAACTTAGGATATTTAGAGCTGTACATCTGCACAAAGTCTGCTCTGCTGAAGTACTCTGTTCCTTGAAGGAAGGCAGGACTCTGACATCCAACCTTTACTTGTATTGTTTTTTTTGCCTTCCCTCCCTATGAAAATATCAGCAAATACAATCAGCTAAAATAGCTAGAGTCAGGTGTCTATTCTGTGGCAGAATCTGATTTCAACTTGGAAAATTTCTTCTACTTCTTGTTAACAGCTATTCTTAGAACTGACAGATGACATATAGGAGCAAAAGAAACTCAACATATATAAAATGTTCGGGCAACAAGTCCCACCACTAGTGCAAATATTGTCTACTAGTACAAATTCACTGGGAAATTTGAAAGCCACATGGATGAGTTGCCCTCATGTACAAAATTACATTACTAATAAAATTCATTGCTTAATCGTAATGTCTGAGCACTAACATTCAGCACTTCTATACAGAATTCTTCTCAACTTTCTCCCTAAACTAATTCTCCCTCTTTATGTTTGTATATAGTTCACATTTTGCAAAATAGTGACCAAAATCACCATGAGAATTTATTTCCTTCATGGATCTTTATTTGCTCCCTTGTTTACCTATTTGAGTTCCAGGTTAGGGGAATATATTTTTAAAGAATATATGTTGAACTTACTGAAATGTGAAAATCCTTCAAACTACAGATATTTAAGATACTTCATTTTTCCTTAGAGTTTAGTCCTGTTGCAAGCCACATCTAACTAATTCCTAAACGCATTATTGCAGCCTATATTGACACCTCATTTGACATTGTGCTTGAGCTTGACTCCTCATCACAGACATGTGGCTGTGTCCACATGGCCTTCAAGAATAGAATTGGAGTATAAGTCAGTCTCTCTTTCTGTCAGCCCACTCCTACATAGTGTCTACATTTCATTGCCCAAAGAGATAATTGAACCTCTTCAATCCAAATTTAGTGTCTGCCAGATAGAGAGCAACCAGATTTGGGAATGGCTATTAGGTAAAACACTGTGCCAACTAGGCAATATTGAGTTCCATAATAAATAAAATTTATTTTAAGTGGCAGACATCTCCTCTGATCCAATATCTCTCTAAATATTCACTAAAATATTGAGCCTTAAATTCTAACAATAGGGATGTCTTTGCACTTTTAGGTTACAATTCTGAGATTCTATATTAATGCCACTTCATAGCCCTCTAGGAACTATAGCTTTCTCTTGATTACACAGAAAAGGAAGGTTTAAATTAGATATTAGACAGAGGTTCTTCACCCATAGGGTGGTGGGGCACTGGAACAGGCTTCCCAGGGATGTGGTCACAGCACCAAGCTTGACAGAGTTCAGGTAGTCATTTGGATGTTACTCTTGGGTGCATGATGTGACTCTTGGTGGTGGTCCTGTGCAGGGCCAGGAGTTGGATTTGATTATCCTTGTTGGTCCCTTCCAACTCAAAATATTCTGTGATTCTGTGAAACGCAGCCAACATTGTTCATAGTGCTTAGTTATCCAAAAACCTTTTAGGAAAATTTAGTAGTAGTTAGGTAATGCAAATACTCAGAGAGGTTAATCAAGCAAACTTAAGAGGAGGAAAACAGTTTGACAAAAATAGAATTTTTGGATTAATTTGGAAATTCATCTGCAATATCCAGGAAAATTATTTTTCTGTCCCTATGGAATGGGAAGCAGAAAGGAACAAATAGTGATATTCTTTCAAATTCTGTACATAATTTTAACATTGTACATTTTTGTCACTTTATTCATGTCACCAGAAAATACCTTAGGGTCTGAACTGCATCTCTTTCTTATTCAGTCAAGCACAAGAAGGCAGTTTCACTCACATTTTGCTTTTCAGATTTTAAGTGTCACATAGCTCCTAGTTTCTGAATACTCCATTCTATTTATATCTATCTATCTATCTATCTATCTATCCTTTAATACTCAAACAGAGGAGTATGTTGACAGCCCCATAGTCAAAAGGGTCAATCTGGACTCCAGATGGGTGATTCAGGTCAAAATGCCTCCTTAACTTCTCTTCTTAATAAATGCACATAAACCCTTTCCTCAGTGCTGACTCCTAAGACAAGAAAAATGCAAGTGCAAGCCATAGGAGAATGTAAACAAGCAAGTGTGCTGAGAAAGGAAAGGTAATGATTGTACATAAAAGGCTGGGACATGAATAAAGTGTTTTTATTTTAAAAGAAAGCCAAATATGTTTTTAATTTATCTCATGCCTGCTCTAAAACTGTATTTTTGTAACTAATTATATCAGCCTGGTAAAATGCATTGCCTGCATAATTTCCATAACTGGTTTGTCTCCTGAAAACTATAAAAACGGGACAAAAGTCTCATCTAAAATCAACATGTAACGATCATTAGTTCATAGCACTTTTATGAAAGGCTAGTCATGGTATCAAATTTCTTCAAATTTCCTTAAATTTCATATTTTAAACTAGAAATTAAGCACAGTTTAGGCCTTTATGAGACACACATTAATAAGTATTCTGATTACTCACAGTAATAGAAATGGAAAGAAAATATCTCTCAGGAAAGTGATACAGAATTGATATTATTGTTATTCTCCCACATCAATGTTCAGGTGATACTGTAGCAATGTACTAAGGCCTTAGACTTTTAGATTCTACCATCAAACTATTTTCTTAGCAAGGTCTTAATGCAATGATATAAAAATATCTGAACTTGTTTAAATAGGAAAGTGCTTCTATAGTTTGAACCTTCACCAATTACTATATCAAGCATGCTGATTGTCACTGCTTCCATTCCTGAGATTGCAACAGAGGTGTCAAAATTCACCTTACCCATCTCTAAAGTTATTTATCCAGCACAAATCTAATTCTTTCTTTCTGCATAACATCTCCAAGATCAGTCTTTCTTTTTCCTCTCAGTTGATACTGCTGAAGTTGAAACCCAGTTCACCATTTTTTTCATCTGGACATATGCAACATTTTACTCTCTTATCTTGACACATGCCACCGACCATTTTCAATGCAGTCACTTTTATACAACTAAATTAATCTTCTTGGCTGTACCACCATGCCAACAAAAGACTGCTCTCTTTTTCAGTCTATCATAAACTCCTGATCCAAAGAGAAGTTTTATATTGAATGTGCTTTGCAGCTTGTAGTACAGAATAGCCTCTGGTCTGAACACGGTCTCTTCAGTGATTTCCATCTCTGTTTAAGCCAGCTGTCATCATCTATCAGTTCAAATTTCGTTCAAATTCTCTCTCACTTTCTACCTATAGGTAAGTCTGGGATGAATTCACTACAAAAAGAAAAAAATTGCTATTCCTCGTCAAATTAAACTTTCAGTGTCACCTTTCTACTGGTGCCCATCAAGCCTGAGAAATACCAGTTTCAGGATGGGCCTCTGGGAACCAGGCTTTGTACTTCCAAGTGAAAAGTGGTGCTATGTTCAGGGCTGAAAGTCTGCAGGAGACATGCTCAGTATGTATTAAATGGAATCTTCATGCATGCATGCAAGTATCCCTCCTATGAGCATTAGGTACCATCCTACAAATGTAAGGCATGCAGTATACACACCATCTTTGTACCTGCACTAGCTATGACTCATCATAGAAAATGAATGCACAAAAACTGCTCAAGTCCCTTGGCTTGTTTAAAGTAGTTCTCACCAACTGTTGGGTAACTACAGCTATTTATTGCACAAAACAGAATTATTTCTCCCCTACTCTGTTCCACTTACATTTTGCATCCACCTGTCCTCATATATTTTCATTTATTTTCATCCTATATTTTCAGGGGTAGAAAACAGGTTGTGATTTTCAGACTTCAAACCACCCATTTCCTGTGAAATGTTACAAAGTACCAAATAGAAGAATCTCCAGAATTTTTTGCACTATGCAGTATCATTAACAGTTTATAATACAAAAGCTAATAATGCTTTTCTCATTTTTTTACTATAATACATAAGCACATAATGTTTTTCTCATTTTCTTAACCAAATGCACAATTTTTGATGTGGAAGTTAGGCACATTGCTTTGCAAAGTTAGTTATTTAAATGAAGGAGAACATACATAACTATCTATCTATCTATCTATCTATCTATCTATCTATCTATCTATGTGTGTGTGTGTGTCCTAGCATTCCCTGCACTTTGCATTTCAAAACATAAGGGAGATGTTCTAGGCTTCATGCCAGCTGAAACCATTGGCATGAAATCTCAAAAAGTGAAGATACGCACACCTTCAGTTTTTGAAGCATTTATTTACTGCTGACAGTGGAATCACAGAAAATAAAACAACCCAAAACAAAACAAAAAACCCACAACAAATTATCCCCCCTGCTTCACATTAATCATACTGGCAATTTTGGAAGTTTCCTTTATGATCACCTTCCAGATGAAAATTATTCATTATTCATGAGCTGGAGCACTTGACAGATAGAACATTATCTATCAAATATTTCAGAAGACAAGGAAAATAACCATTCTGAGCACAGAGTAAACAGCTTCAATCAGCTGAAGAAAGAAACCTTGTTGTTCTAGTATGAAGCAAATATCATCAAAGATTTATTGGTGGTTTTCAATACAAGCAGATTGATATTGTAAAGTCAAGTTATATTACATGAATGCCATTGTCACACTTAGAAAGATTTCCCCTTATCTCTCCATTATTTTCTTTGTTCTGAAGTAGGCACATATGTGATCCTGAAAGTAGAGGGCACTTGCAACCTTGCTTTTTTATCTCTTTTGGAATAAAAGAATCTCTAGGGCACAGAAAGCAAGATGCTAACTTTCTCTAGGTTATCACTCATGGTACTGAATTTATCACTTATAGTGTAACAAGAGTGTATTAAGAGGAAAGTTTTTTACTGTTTCTACTGGTGCCTGCCTAGAATCAATGGCACAAGAGTTTGAGCAACATAGTGAGATGAACAAAAACAGCCCTTTCTCAGCAATCTCAATGAAAAGAAATGCCTACATCCAAGCCAAACAAATAGGAAACTACTTCACCACAAAATATGTTTTACCATAAAACTTAATTGCATTAGGCAAAGCACTTGCAGACTAAACATTTTTCTTAGGATTCTAATCATGTAGACTTTGTAAGAGCAGACACAGTAAGTTTTGGATATAGGGCTGAATTTTATTTCACAAACATTCAGGAATATGGGATTTAACTCTACTTACTGTGGCTTTTATAGTGCTGGTCTGCAACTATCTCATTTATGGATGGTTATCATGAACACTGTGTCTCAGTTTGAGATGGGGGGGATATCAAACTACAAATGAGACAAGAGCTTGTTAGAGGAATGCAACAAAATTTATTGAAAATAAAAATATGAATGAAAAAATATGTATATAAATATGGTGCCAGCCACACCCCACACACCCGAAACCCATGCCTCCCACACACGTGAACCATGCCCCCAACACACGACCCCAAGAACCCAAAAACCTGGGCCACAGGTCCCACCCCAACCACTGAAACACCTCAAACCCTGAAATGGAACAATTGTTGAAACTGTAACCAAAAGGATTCAGGCAGTAAGCAGAGTGCCGATTCCACTGCCGCTGCTGTGTAGCTGAAGTCAGGAATCTGCAGCAGTCCTCCACTCTGGGAAGCGTGGAGCAGCCCGGGATGCCGGGAAAGTCTGGAACCCCCAAGGACCCAGGTGGAGGGTCAGGCGACAGACCATGGCCCGGATGAGGAAGGCGGGCAGTCCAAAGGAGATGGCTGAGATCCAGCATGCGCCACCTTCTTTCTCAGCACAGCCTGCGGGAGACAGAGCATGAAAGACGAGCCTGCCAATCCGTTTAAAAGCTCTCTACTCCCCACCCTGCACCATTCCATCTGTAGCCAATAGGAAGATGGCTCAGAGCTGTCTGTCCCATCTGCCTTCCGCCGGTTTATGTCACCAAACATGGCAGTGCCCATATTTAGCCACGTGGTTCAGGAGCCTATGGCAGGTGGCTGCCTGCTCACGCAGCACTGCCATGTGACAAAATGCACCTGGCTGCATCGACCTGCTCCCAGGTGGGCAGGAACAGATGCGTGCGCGAGCCAACGCTTCATCTGCTGTCGTCACCGTGGCAGCTTCTCATGAAGCTCGGGCCATGCCCACCGGCAGCCCGTGCCAGAAAATCTGCCACTGCTGTGGCTGTCTGCGCCAGGGCCACTATTCCGCCATCACCGTCCTGCTCTCCGCCACTGCTGCGGTTGCTGGAATCAGCCACTGCAGCTGCTGGCATCACTCATCGCCTGTGCCACCATCCCACGGGCTGTGCCTGCTGCGGCATGGCGCCAGCTCTCTGTGAATTCACTCTGGGAAAAACAAAAATGGAAAGGATTCAACACAGTTACATACCAAAGGTATTTTCTGGGCAGTTAAACCACGACACACTGAAATAAATATTTTTCTTTGCTTGAAAGCAAAGAACCCACAATAGACCCACAAGTGACCTGAAATAGAGATATGTTTTAACTAAATCTCTCCAGATTATCTTCAATTTTCATTTGCTTCAACTTGCTGTTGCCAGTAAAACTCTGCAGAAATTTAGCATGCAGATCCTCTCCTCCTGGCTTGTGTAGCAACACAGCTTTACATTAAGATCCCTTTTAATTGTGCAAGATAGACTAATATTTAAATACCGTGTACTGGGAAACATTTGGCAGGTTAAAAGTTTTCAGTCAGGACTCTGAAACCATTCTGCTAGTAAGAGCAAGCTCTGTTTTGTTGTGTTCCACCACCTCTTTTCCCCCTGACACCTCCAAAAAAACCCCACGCTATTAGAATAATTATACAAAAAAATGTGAATGGCTAATGAATAGCATTACAGTGTCATCATTTTTTAACATTATTTTTAATTCTTTTACACCATTTAACCCTTAAAAGAATTAACTTCTTTAGATTTATTTACGGCCACCATCAACTGTTTCTGTCCTATCTCGTATGATTTATTAAAACTTCAATAAAATACAATGTTCCCAACTAGAGGTTTTCTATTGCTATCTTGCTTTATTTTTAATTTTTACTTCTTTTTTGGACCAAACATTTTAATCCATTATATATTTGTTCATTTAATATTTTTCTTCTGCTATTAGCATTGTTTAGCCTACTTTCATATATTTTAATTAAATTCTATCCTCATCTTTAAAGTAGCATGTAATACAACAAAATTCTGCCCTAAAGACATAGATTAAGTGAACAACAAGGAGTCAAAGGAAACCTTTTTCTCACAGTGTTCTGAAGATCTGGGCCTAGGCCTTGAGATGATTTCAGCAAGAGATGCATGCCTTGCCAGCTGCATATTGGACAGATGGTAACGCATCACTTCTACGATAGGACTTCTTCATTAACTTAAGTCTTGAGTAAAACGCAAGGTGATATCTCTTGCTACTACCTCCATGTTGACCCGGTGGCCTCATTCAGAATTTCCTACTCTGAAGTTTACATTTTGCATTGGAAAAAGGATGCTCATAGGACTAAGTGAAAACTGCCTGCACCATTAATACTTCCATAACACAAATAGTTACACTCCTGAGACCTGTGGGTGTTGCCCGTTAGTTTCAGAGGGGTTACCAGCACAAATAAGGCTGTCCACAAGCTTAATGCAAGTGGTTCGTAGAATCAATGACTAATTCACACTAATTAAAATTTGACCCAGATCTACAGTATCTAGGTCAAATTAAATAACTATCTGAACTACTGAAGGCTATCTATTGACATGCATAAACTTGTAGTGTCATGGTATGTGACACTACATGCCACTATCATGATCAAAAGAACACTTTTGGGAGATCTTGTGTGAGCTTTAGACAAAACTTTTGAGTGGGTCTGGCATGCTAGATATAGCCATGATTAAAGCCCAGAGTCAGAAACAAAGATCCTGCTGGGGAATCACTGCCTATCATAGAGATCAAAAGCTGATCAAAAGCATCTCCTGGCAGCCCTTGCTCACTGCTCCTGCTGAGCTCCAAATTCAGGAAAAGCTTTTCTGTTTCTCAGAAACAAAATCCTCCCACTACAATAGAATAACAAGTCATCTAGTTACTGAGATATTTTAAGAATATCTCTGATTTCAGCTAGCACAGCAATAAATAAGCCTGTCCTTGTTCATTATGAAATAAATTTCTAAAGGTGACTTGTCTTCCCTGATAAGCTATATACAGCTATAAGTATGTATGCCCCTAGAGATACAGGTCCAAGGGAAAAATGGATATCCTTCACTTACCTAAATTTCATGATCACCAAGCTGATGAAGTTCTTGTTTGGAAACAGATATTTCAAGCTAAAATGGATTATAAAGTTGAAGGAAACTCCTTGACAATACCACGATGTAGGTAGGACGATATTTTCTGTGAAAAACACTTTGCTATTAAATATCAATATTTCGTTGAGACTTACTTATCTAAAATGTATAGAGAAAGCTACAGTCATTAGACTTTCATCACTTGGTCCCACTCAGTTGTATCAGAAAACATACATGTTGAGCCATATCACACAGATACAAATGGCTGAGAACACCTAGTGTGCACCATGAGAAATCTACTGCCTACATCCTTGGGAGAAGCTTTACTCTGATTTAACACTTTCTAAGAACTTCCTGGCAATGGTCTTAGAGAAGCATTTAATTTTATTAACTAGACTGTTTGTCTTAAAAAAATATATATTGTATAGTATCTAACAGCAAGATTAAGAATTCTGAATAACAGGTTTCAGAATTGTGTCCTTATGTCACACAGCTAACCTTGGACTGGTTTACTAAGAAATAAAGCTCAGCTATCGGGGTTTGCATCAATTCTGCAATATCTCTGTCTAATACATAAATATTTTTCCTGTATTCAATTCTAATTATTATAAATATTTTGGAAAAGGCCCATTGAATTATTATTTTCCAATGGAAAAGAGCTAAGTGTAGGAAGAAGTGGCAAGAGGAGGAGAAAAAAGAAGCAAATCAGTGTCATGTATCTTTCTTCATTTTCATAATAAAACATTAAAACTTATCTGATAGAGGAAAGATGCTTTAATATTTCAGCTTCAAGCTTCCAAACACACAAAAACCTATGTTTTCAGTTTTTATTCTTGACTTACTTTCTTTTATTTTGCAATTTTGTATACACTTTTACAACTGCTACAGGGCTTATTTGAGTTTTAAATACACATTGCATTTCAACCCCAGGCAGCAATCGAGTACTATGCAGCCACTTGCACACTGAGTTTCCTCCTTTCAGTGAAATGGGGAGGAGAATCAGAAGAAAATGTTAAACTCATCAGTTGAGATAAGAAAATCTTAATAAATAAAATTAAATAGAACACAACAATAACATTATTAATAAAAATATAATAATAATGTAATTGTAGTGAAAAAGGGAGAGAGAGAGATAAAGGAATAAAACCTAAGAGGAGCGAGTGATTCACAAAACCATTGCACACCACTCATGTCCATCCCATTCCCAAGCAGTGATTGTCCCTCCTGGCCAGTTCCCCCCAGTTTATATGCTGGTCATGACATTCTATGGCATGGAACATCCCTTTGGCCAGTTCAGGTCAGCTGTACTGGCCATGGTTCCCCCCAGCTTCTTGTGCATGTGCCCACTGGTGAGTGTGAGAGACTGAAAAGTTCCTGACTTAAGTCAGCCCTTCTTTGAAACAGCTGAAACATCAATGTGTCATCAGCACTATTCTCATATTACACCCAAAACAGCACTGAGCCAGCTACTAGGAAGAAAACTAAATCTATCCCAACTGAAATCAGGAAAAGAAGGTGAATATGTGAAAAAGACCACCTCTGCAACATATAAGAAAAAAAAAGACAAATGTACTGATTTGCAGTAATCGTCACTGGCTGTTCTATCATTATCAGATTATATCACTTTCCCTAGGTTACCTTGTATGAAACAATGACTTCTGTGGGAAGCTGGACAAAATCTATCATCTCTCGTATCGTCATCTATCATCGTCTCATTTTTTTTTCCAACAAGAATTCTTAGATACTTAGATCACCCCAGGATACTTTCCATTTTGACATTAAAGCAATGAAAAGGGACTACTTCCTAATGGAAAATTAAGTCTTACTCTCACTTGTCCAAGCTGAATACCATATGTCCAAAGAACAATATCCAATATGTTGGAAGGGTTGTTGCTGTTAATATTTATGATCACTTCAGCCCTCTTTTTCCATTTATAAATGATTTGTTAGAGGATCACAATTTCTCCATATATATACATTATTAAACATCACAAGGAGTTCTCAGGCCCAGGTCACAATAGATTTCAAGTAGCTCCCTGAGTATTTTCCTACTGCTGGTATGTCATTCATCATCAAAATTGCATGAAATTGTGCTGTTTCA
>VYZS01068628.1:14367-36744 GCA_013400695.1 Neodrepanis coruscans | reverse complement strand
TCAGTAAGGATTTTCTCTATAAATCCTTACCTGTTCAATTCTCCACTGAATCAGAATACTGAGTTTTTTCCCTTAAACTGTAAAGTATGAACGTTTGCAGGGAAATATTTCAGCTGTCAGAAATAGATCCAAAGAAGGAATTAAAATTCAAGAACTCTTGTGAGGAATTTATCTAATGTTAATCATCTGAAAGTGGGAAACTAGTTTAAACTTGCTGTCTCGAATGCCTCAGTGTCCAGAAGATAAACAATTCCATCTCAAAGCAACTGTCAAAGTTAAGTGAAATAATTACTCACAGAAATGCTCCTTTCTGCCTGCAGAAAGCTTCAAAATCAGCAGCTAGGACCAGCCACCTAAGTTTAGGTGGCCAACATACAGCAAGTGTAAACTTCTGCTCAATGTCCATTCAGTTTCTAAAGCCTTTCCTGGATTTTTGATCACAAAGGCAACTCTATCAGCAAACAGTGCAATTTGCATCATGCTGGGATGAGCTGTGCTGATACAGATCTCACTGTATGTGCAGTGTACATCGGTCCTATTGTAGGTGCCCACATGTTGAAAATCCCAAATGCTGAGGTCTCAGCCTGTCTCCTTGATTAGCCCTAATGAAATGTATGTTTTTGTGATGAAATCCAGACTAACCTTTGTTCGATATTCAACTTTCATTGCAATCTCAAAGATTCAGGCTGATCTTGCTCCCAGACAGAGCATTTTGATAATGCCTCGGCTGCAAAGCTGGCCAATTTCCAAGTAAAAACACAGTGGTTTTGGTTGAGTGGTGTGTGAGGCATTGGCTTCATCCTGACTATAAGCCAGAGGAGACTCCAGCTCTTAGTTCTGTATGAATAGCTGGACTGAAATTCCTCTAACAGGCAACATAATCTCAGAAACAGTCTTCCATAAAACTTCAGAATAATCTCAGTTTAGAACTAAACTTTAAAATTCACACTGATCTTAACCTTGATGCCAGTTCTCAGCTGGGGCTCACAGTTGGGGCATCACATGGTCCTCAAAAGAATTCACTGAGTTACTTCTGTGGCATTTTCTTTAGATGCTGGGCCACTAGCCCACAAAAACATGGAGTCACTCACTTATCTGACAATACTCACTAGTATACCTTTTTTTATATATTCATGAAGTTTTACTATGTTTCCCACTAGCCTGGCTCCATTCCTCAGATACCTATTTTTCTGAAATGCAAGAGGTTGACATTGGCTCCATTTTCCTATTCCTTCATATCTGGGTTTTTCTCTACAGCTATCAGGACTAGAAACATTTATTTTAATTTTTTAAATGCTTATGCCAAGCTCAAATTAAGACAGAAGTGTCCACTTGCATCAGGAATATGAGATGTGAACCCCACCCAATACAAGCAGTTCCTCTTGTCCTGATACATGGACTGCACTAGTGGGTCAAACCAAAGATTGATCTGGCAAAGTGTCATGTACTGGACAAGAAATGCCTGGGAATAAACAGAAGAACTGGTAAAAATATAGTGATACTTTACTTCAAACACTTTCCAAGCAATGAGTGGTCTCTGTTTCCTGAACAGAGTGCAAGTCCTTTGTCATTTCATAGTTCTCTTTTCCATGGTGCTGATCAGTAAAATATTGACAAATGTCTTCAAACAAAAAAAAAAACAAACCATCAACACCCAGTGTCCTCTGATGCTGCAGAACTTAACTATCCAGTGAATGATGGACAGCCTCAACCTGCTTCAAAAGTGCCCCGGGTGGTTTTGTGTGGTCCCCTTGCAAGGCAGGGGGGTGGAGGGAATGAATTACAAACAGCAGTTTCCTCATCTTCTCCATCTCACTTTTGATTTCATATCCACTGATCAGTGTTTTTCCTTTTCTTTTCTGAATAAAGAGTCCTATTCTGATTATTCTTTGTATAGATGCTAGTCCAGGCCTTTGACAATATCTATTATGTTCCGTATCTTTTCCAGCTCTTCTGTGTTTATTTTTCTGAGGCAGGAAAAGTAAGACTGTGCAAAGGTGCTGGCACACTATGGATTGATCAAGGAAAAATAATACTTTCTTTTCTGTCCTCTGTCCATTATAATCAAGCACTGAACCAATGTTTCTCATTGAGTTAGCTCTTCTAACACCAGATATCATATCTGTTGTAAGTCAGCTTTGACACCACTGAAAATATGATACTGAGCATATGGATGACAGCCCAGACTATATAGGGTTATTTAATAATGGGAAATGTGAAATTGCCTTTAATTGCCCTCCATGAGTGCTGAGGACAGCTGCAGCCTTTTGCTCTGAAGTGCAATCAAAGCAAACCCGCTCTCAAAGAAATACTCGTCTGGCCAGACATGGAGGAGAAACTGAAAAGTTATTTGGAGTCTTGTACTTCCATGACTTTCATCGGCAGTTGCACTGCAATGGATCCAGTGGCTGCTGAGCCCTGGGAAGTCATCTCAGTCCTGACTGCATCCACTCACAACTCTGGTCCCTACAGGCCAGAGACAAGAAGGTTTAGGTCAGGACAACCAGCTGTCTGGGATAGAAGCTCTCAAAGCTTATAGGCTATGTTAGCGCATCAGCTGTGGATGAAAGAGAAGAGGAGTTCCATGTGCAGGGTACAATCCCTCACAGGTCAGCCTTGTTGGAGCAGTGTCCTGGAGACTGCTTCCTGTTATATCTCCCAGTGGGGGTTCATGCCCCTCTATTGCAGCCAGATCCTACATAACCCATAACTCATTTTATTCCACTCTCTGTGCTGCACTCTCACTCTTTTTAAGTGCTATAAAATGCAGTCACTGCTTTACCAAGAGCCCCACCAGGCTCCTGCATTATGTTTCTGCTCTAGCTGAGTAAGGGAGGTGGGAGCTGGGAGGAGAACAGAACAGCAGTGCTCCTCTGTTTTTTCTGGATGTCCTTCATTCACCCTCAGCTGAGTTTTCTCCTTGTTCAGAATAACTAGCATTCTTTGGGGCACATTTCTCCTCACAAATCTCGAAGAGGCGGAAGCACTGTAGAGCTGCTGCTTCACTAAAAAGCGCGTTCTTCCAAGGCTAAGATCTTATTACAATTCCCTTACTACAGCAACACATTTTTTTCCACTCCTTTTTGAAACCTCAAATGTTGTTATGGAGTCAATGGTAAAGAAGTTTTGACTTGCTTGGATTTCAGTCTCTTGGCCTTGGATGGAGGGGAAACATTATTTCTCTAAATACATGAACCCTTATGCACACACACACTTGCACGCTTCAAGACCCCAATCTTGCAATAGGATCTGCTCATGCATAGCCTGTCCGGAGTTGTGTTGAATGCAAATCAAGTGCATCTGACAGCTCAGGCTCTCTTATGTGGAGCTTTGGTAGTGCTGCTACTAATGTGATCCAGGGAAACAGCAGCATGGTTCAAACCCAGCCAGGCAACTGTCCCAGTGTAGTGGCAAAGAAGATAAAGTTAATAGAGACCCAAATGATATGCAGGGACTCTCTACATATCCAGGTCTCTACCTTCAGCCTGGTGGGGGAAAACATGGTTTGTGCTCCCAACTGCAAGGCAGAAGTGGTGGGAGGTGAGAGCCCAGAGCTCTGAGTGAACAGGCAGTGCCTCCACCATGGCACAGTGGCACAAAAAAGCACCTACTGCCATCCTTCCTCAGCCCTGTTGGCCTTCTACCCTCTGCACATGTGTGTGTGTGAGAGGGGACGGAGCTGTGGGACACAGAGGTTGGTACTGGATTTTGGGAGAGGTTCTGGTGCTGCTGTCTCCCTGGGCTCAGTTTTGTGCCCTGCATGTAGCCTGCACACCCTGGCCATGTTCCATGGTAACTGAAGGGTCTGTCTCATCTCAGAAGACCTGTACAAAACCCAGCCTTCCCTGATGACTTCCTCAGTACCCAAGGCACTTGGTGCTGCCTCTGTCACCAAAGCATCTGGACACCTTCTGGCCTTCAACACATTTTTTCCTTCAGCAGCCCAGGGATAGCATGGTCTGTTTATCACACTTGAAAACAAGGCATGGAACATAGCCAAATTGCTAATGTTTAGGTACCTGAAGAGGCAGATGTGCTTCTGCTGGACTTGTGAGGCATGTGGAAGCACTTCCCTACCACTGCACTCGAGCCAGGTCCCACAGTGGGGCTGGGCTCTATGCAGGAGAAACTGGGCAGCATTTATAACAGGCTTTGTTGATGAGACTGTCAAACCCCCCTATACACTCCAAGAACAGCTTGTTTTCCACCAGTGAAAATTGTTATTCTCGCACTGTTGTTTCACAAGTTCTGTTTCCAGCAATGCCTGATCACAGATAAGACGAATGCAATCTCAATATCTACATCTTAGACATTGTTTATCCAGGACCAGCTAGGCATCATGGTAGGAAAAATTACATTTTCCCCTCCACCAGCACCTCCTCTACTCTGCTTCTTAATTTTCTTCCACTCAAAGTTGAGTTCAAAAAAACACTGCAAACCATTGAAATGGGGATAGGATAATCCCTTGAGCTGGAATCAGTTTCTGCCTTGCCACATGGACAGGTATAGATATGATTAAAAAAATAAATCTGATTTCCTTGCAGTTTGCACTCTACTAGTGGCTTCCTGAAGGTTCTTGGTATTATTTAACACCTCCCACAGAAATAGTAACTGAGCCCAGCACTTCCACCCCAGCTCCAAAGCAGCTTGGATGCCTTGCTTACATGCAGGTGTTACCAGAGCAGAGGAGATTACTGAGAAGCTCAGGAGTTGTCCTCCCCATGACTGCCATAACAATGACAATCTCAGCAGAGGATTCAGTGGTATGGCATTAGACCTGTGATGGGCAAGAGACTAACAATTCTGGAGCCCTAAGTAATGAAAACTTGCAGAAGGAGAATCTGTATTTCTGAATTTTAGTCAGAATTAAATTTTTGCAAATTAAATATATGAGAATTATCTGACTCATTCTCTCCCACTTTGAACAAAAAAGGATCAGGAGATTGGCTTTAGCCTACAGAAAGAGTGACTGTTTGGATCAGATCTGGACTTCATCCCACACAGCTTAAACAGATTCTGGGGATGTAGGAAAGATAAACAGAAATCTTGTCTTTTGAGCTAATTTTTTCTTGTCCTTGTTCCTGTGAGCCTCACTGAAGTTATGACTGGTAGAATGGTCTTCACAAGGGTGGGAACTGTCCTGTGAATTAGAGGTCATTTACATGACTTGTAAAAATCTGAATATTATTTTTTCCCAGTGTCAATCTGAGATGTAATAACTCAGAGACAGGAGGGCAAGTCAAAGTTAAAATAAACCTGTAAGGCAAGCATAAATTGTCCTCCAGCATGGCGAAGAAGCTTCTGTGTCTTCCTCCCCACTATGAAAATTAACCTGAGAAAAGGCAGTGCAGCGCAAAGCAAGAGATTTAAGTTGCACTTACTTTGGGAGAAAGGCCGGACAGGAATTGTTTAACCTATCCATTTGACCTGATTTCTGACAATAGGAGGGAAAAAACAGTGAAAGCTGATAACCCTTTTATCATAAAAGACAGAGGCTGATTTTTGCCTCTCTGATTTAAGTGTCACAAACAGAAGGAGCTGGGAAGAGAGCAGCCTTTGTTCAGTTGCAGGTTGCATAGGCCAGCCTCAGTGAGCTGCTCTGTGCCTCCCTGGGACAAAAGCACAGTAGTGATACTGGGATGGAGGTACCTACCCCATTCCCCTCTACCCTAGAAGGGGGAAGCACCCCCCCAACCCAATTACCTTTTTCTGGTTCTTTATTGTATGATCCCTAGGCACCTTTTGATGCCTAGTTTCATAGGTCAAGGGTCATGGTTCTTAGTTCATGTGTCCTGTGACCGATCCAGGATCCCCTTCTGGTGATGATGTCCTTGGGAGAGACCCAGGCCTCCAAAACAATCCCCAGATATATATTTGCATTTGGGATTGAAATAAATCTTGAATTACTGTCATCTCGAAAGCTACAATGGTCCACTGAGGGCAAGACATCTCTTCTAGAAAGCTAATTCCCTGATTGAGCAGAGCGGGCTTAGAAGCAAGCCTGAGAAAGGGAGGAAAAAAGTGAAGACCTCTAGAGAAAAAGTATATTTGAGGGCTCCTGAATGGTATTCCTCCTTGTCTTTTTTTTAATTGATGCTGAAATCCCCTTAGCAGCCAAATCTCTTCTTCCAGGCTCATGCCTTGACATTGGTGTGCAATACCTGGCCATCTGCTTTGGCTGAATTCCTGCCACGTAGAGCATCCCTCTCCATGCAAAGAAAATTAGCTCTGCTGCCCTGCCAGACACTTTTCAACAAATCCAGCATACTGGGTGAGAATATCTACTTACACCAGGCAAAATACCTGAAAAGTCTTCAGAACTCAAGGAGTATCAGACAGGAGGAAGGGAGAGAGGTCGGTTTTCCTAGCTGAATCTCCAAACTAATCCCCAGAGAGAAAAACCACTCGGCAGTCCTCATGAGGGCTGTTGTTGGCAAACTTCACACAAACAAGATTCCAGCAGACACTGCCACAAGGGTCCTCAGTATTTCCCTCAGCCCGTGTCTCTTGTCTGTTGAGGAGCAATGCAATATTTGAATGTGAATGGTGCACACTTGTTGGCGGAGAAACTGGCATTAATCAACAGCCTCTGAACTGGAGCTCCAGCAACTTCCAGGCTGTCAGGAGCTGCTCAAGAGTGAGGGGGGAAAGTGGACTCAGAGGTCAGCCCTTGGCACAGCAGAGGTGATCAAGACATGGCGAAATGGCCACAGCAACCAGCAAAGTGGATTTAGGTTCATAGGTTCTCCAAGACCTTTAGGATTCTTCTACTTCCTATTATTGCTTGTGACAGAGTTGACAAAGCACCCCAGAAAAACCACCAGGCAACCATTAGCAGACGTCAATCTTTCTAATCTTGTTTTTGGCCTTGAGTGATTGAGACCAGCTTGGCCATGGAATACAAATCAAGACCATGTGAGTTTTGAGAGGAACTAAACCCAGGCAGCAAGCTATGTCAGAGGAATAACTCTCAGCAAAACTGATGTGTATCAGACCTGGTTTCCACTGGATATTCTCAAACTAGATTGCTAGTAAATATAAATCAGCACAGTTCCACTTCAATATGGGGTTCTCCATACCAGTTATAAAGTTACTCAGGATTTAATAGATGGCTTCACTCACCATTGCAGCCCATAGACTTCAAATGCTGCTGAGGAAAACAGGCATCCATCTGACAGTCAGATACACAAAACACCTTATTAGTAAAGTCCTCTGGGTCTTTGATACCAGCTAACTTCCAGGCTTCTTTCCCTTTAGAAGAGCTTCCATCATATGGAAGGGAGGACCACTGGCCTCTCATCTCTGCCTTTGTGCTGCAGTTATACTGCAGTTTGCCAGTGACTTCCATTTGGTCTTTCTGACAGAGACCACATCTGCTTCATTTTCAGAACATTCAGCTAAGCTTATATGGATCCATGAAAAATATTCAGGTGAATTAAGAGCTTGAAGTGCTTTATCAGTTCATTATCAGATGCTACTAAC
This sequence comes from Neodrepanis coruscans, assembly GCA_013400695.1. Classification (NCBI taxonomy): domain Eukaryota; kingdom Metazoa; phylum Chordata; class Aves; order Passeriformes; family Philepittidae; genus Neodrepanis; species Neodrepanis coruscans. Next base: position 29,262 of record VYZS01068628.1, on the reverse strand, counting down.
CCTCCTTTAAAAACAGGTGATTTGTGTAAGGTAAGGAAGCACAACTCCTTCCAAAGGAGGTTTTTATTACAGGCAGATTTAAAGTGTAAGTCTTTAATAAGGTTGGATACAGCTAGGACTAATACAGTCATGTCTCAATGGAACTGCTTCCCAGATGCTGACAAATCAGACAACTTCTTCTTGGCTCAGAGATCCTATCGAAGTAGTAAAAGTGCTTCCACATGTTCATTATGTAGTGCAGGGTTGCTTGTGTGGTTATTAATGTATTTGCTGTGCAGAGCAGAGACCCTGGCCTGCGTAAAACATGGGTCTCCTCTCACTACTCACTGTCTGTCTCCAAAAGCATGTGCTCTGATGTGGAGAGAGAGAAAAGACACAATTTTCTACCCATGAAATGAGTCAGATTCTTAAATCACTTCCAATCATTTTGTAATCCTTAGATTTAGGGCATACAATATTCTAAGTTAAGCAGTAAAGGTCTGCAAAGGTTGAAGACAATAAATCAGAAGACAGGAAGAAGGATTAAAAAACTGAAAAGGAAAGGTAATATAGGACTTGAAATAACCATTTGATGGTGCTGAACAGAGTGGATTTGGTGGAAAGAAGTATTTACAGTAGAAATGTGTCAGTAACTCATAAGCAAATGTACCTTGTGCAATGGTGATAACTCAGTCCCACATTATGGTTGGGTTGGCTTTGTTCAGGGCTTGTCATAAAAAACTGATAGGAAAGCTGAACTCAATTATTCATGTTTCTGATCACAACTTCCTTCATCATCCTGGTCGAGTCACGTAACCTCTGCACCCCAGTTTCCTCTTAAGCTGTGCACCTGTGGCAGTAATGGAGTTTTAGTGTGGACACTGCTGCAGCAAGGTGAAATATGATCATGAGAGGTGGCAAAAGCATGATCTGAGCCCAGGAAGGCTTTACCAGGTAAAACACATGGGATCCTGCAATGCTGGTGGGGTCTCTTGTCTCACCTGAGCCTGGGAGGAGGACTGCAGCCATGTCGGGGCAAGATGGGACTCCACTACCCTGGAGGCTGGGTCAGCTACTGACGGTTCATGCAGCCTCTGTTCAAACAGTGACTGCTAAGAGAGGGAAAAAGGCAAGTACAGAGGAGGCATGTAAAAAATAAACAAATCAAAGGTCTGAATCACTGTGATAGAGAGCGGGGTTTGCATGGAAGTGTGTTTGCAGGACCCAGAGAGACTCACCCTGTTTCTATCATGTTTATTTGCAAAGCAAAGGTGCAGCCACTGAAATAACAGCCTGATGTAGAGTGCACCCAAATCAGTGGAAAGGCTCCTATAATATTCAACAGCATTTGGATTAAGTCATAAAAATGTCATGTTCACAGTGCCATTTTATTTCTCCATTTTATAGCATTTCCTGGACAGGAATGGTGTCTATCCTTCACACTCCACTGGATGAGAGAGGGAAGGTTGTACATGGTTAAACAAAGGAATTTGTTATGAGGGCAGAGAAGTGTTGCAGGCTGTCTTAGGTGACCCAATCTGCAACTTCAGGTCAACGCCATGTGTTAAGAGTCAATGAATAGCTTCACTAAATAGCTTGGCTGGGAAAAAGAAAATGAAAAAGGAGTTATTCAGATATATTTAAAATAAAATGTCTCATTTGAAAAAATTTGTTTAGATGGCTACCTGTGTTTCCCTCACTTTAAAGGTTAAATATAATGTCAGGAAATGAACATTTAGTTTGGGGTCAGATTTTGAATCTGTTTGAATCTGCTTTGAATGAGTTTCATCCAAAATTTTTTTTCCAAGTGTTTCATTTCAATCTGAAAACTACAAAGACACTTCTGTTTCAGGACAAATCCAACTTATGTTTTCTGTTCTGAGTTTTTAGTTCTGTGGCCACACTAGAAAAGCAGCTATTCAGAACATCTCAATTATAGACGTAACCACAGTCATCTCAGTGCCAGTAATGAGCAGATAACTTCTTGGACCATATTGGCTGGCAGTATGGTAGGAAGCCAATGCTGTGCATTTTTGGTTTATTTAATGTTCCCTTCATAAACCCATTTCTCCTGCTCCTCTGCTTTTTTCTCTAATCATCAATATAGTGGAAAAGGAGCATCACAACTGTACAGAGTAGGACAGTAGAAGTTTTGGAAATATAACATGCACACAGCCCCCTCTAAATCAAAGAAACACTGACTGAGCAGATTTATACGTACATTCTTATTTAGAAGCTCTTAATATCTAAGTAATTCATTCACTAACTCATTTCCCAGCCATTGGCTAATTCTTCCAGGGTTTATATTAACATGCTGATACACACACAAATGCTAGAAGGAAAAAAAAATGCAATTGATTTGCAAATCTTATACTCCTGCACTCAGCCTCCCAGTGTATATGCAGAGGTTTTCTGCACACAGTGGTCAGCAGCACAGAGCACTTCAGGCACCTGCATTCAGAGCTGTCTCCTGGGTCTGTGATACTCTGTGTGAAGGCATGACACTGGCAAATGCACCAGTAATAGAGCCCACAAAATCTCAGTCATTTGTCAGCTGGCAGAGGCAGAACAGGTTTTGAGCTCTATTTGTCCATGTAAAAATATCCATTTTTTAAAAATAAAAGATAAGCATGCTGACACAAGGCATGTGAGAACAGACTCTTTGGTAATCCCCATTACATATCTTCCCAGTAGGTGAGTGAAACATAGGTGGGATGGGAGGATGCTCAAAAAACATGCTGGGACAGGATGACAGCAAGAGCTGCAGTAGTTGCTTGATTTCTTCAGTAGCTTCATTTGTAATCAAAAAAGGTATTACGGAATGAGATATTTATTCAACTGTGAAATTGCCACCATACAAAATCACTGACAGTTAGATTTATGTAGTGTTAAATTTAAGTCTATTTATGCAGGTTGTGGATTTGTTGGACATGACTGTTGTCATACATGACAGTATTCATCCAAACTGCTAGAGCAGTAAAGTCTGGATGCACAACGCCTTTTGGAAGAGACACAATCCTTCAGGCTTAGGAAGGTCTAATTACCAAGCTGAGAAGGACATTTTTTCCACAGCAGGTCAGTCCACATTTTCTTTCGTTAGGAGCACTCAATGCTGGTTGCTGTTTGACCCAATGGCCAGACACCCTGACCACTGGGCTACTGCAGCCATGTCTAATTTGGTCTGGCAGTGTTCCCATTGCATATGGTCAGCTCCTCTGGAGCAGAGTATCCCTTTTAATAATTTTTTTCTAAACATTTTATGATGGGAATTCCTTTGGGACAGCATTACTCTTGTTTTGGACTTTGTAAGAAAAAAACTGACCAACTTTCCCTTCCGGCTGACTGTTCATAGTTTATTAAGAACATAATTGGAATCCTTCTACACTGAAAAATATTTCACCAGAGATTGATAGTAGTATGCAGACTAGGGATAAAGGCAAATTTAATCACTGTTTTTATTATTCTATTTTCCTGAATAGGGTAATTTCCCATCATCCTAAGTGGCTTGAACAGCCACAGGCTTGAAATAGTGATGATGGAATTTCCTGGGAACAAATTAATGTGGAGGCACTGGGATATTACAGTAATAGAGTGGTAAAGGAATGTGCCTTTTACCACACGCCTCCTTCGTATTGATGTATATTTTGGCTAACACCAAATGTCACTTGCAAAATGTGCACTACGTTGTGGCCCGTGTTTTTCTGGCCTCTCTCAGACCGAAGTAGGGAACACTATTTCATGTTAGTCACTCCTGATCGTGGTCCTGCAGTGCTTTCCCATGCAGGCAGAGCTCCCACTGATTTCCAGACGGGCATGTACAAGTTAAGGCTGCTGGATCTGTCCCTGGTATAGTAAAAATAGACAGTTACTTGGTTGTTTTCATTAAAAGGAGAGGAAGGAGAGCATTATATAACAGGAGGGTTTTTTGGGAGAGTGCTGGTTTATTTAAAAACTCCAGTGATAGCTGCTTTCCCTGGCTAGAATTGGCTCTGCAGCAGGGCACGAAAGCTGGGATCTTGCCATTGCTGGAGAGCAATGCTCTTTTCTTTATTAGCAGACAATAAGCCACATTCAAGACATGCTAAAGAGCTGGAAGACAAGCAGGCAAAGCAGAAAAATTCAAAGTGAGGTCTGGTGCTTGGGAGCCTGGTGTTTGCATTTGCCTGCAAGGGAGAGGGAGACACCACTGATGCTCTTTGCCAATGCTCTCAGCGCTATTGGAGGCAGTGGTGGGTTTAATTGGCACCTGTGCTAATTGCTTGCTCTTAGAAGGCAGAAGTCCTTCAGGGCTGGAGCAACTGGGTGAATGCAGAAGGCAGGGCACACCTGGGAGGAGATGGAATTTTTTATGATATTGAGGGAAGTTTAGGGACCACTTGCCTGCAGCCAGTGAGGAGAAGGGGTGCATGGGGCTGGAGGTTCTATTACTAGAGGAGTTTGTCCTTTATGCTGTGTGGGGAAGACTGATCTCAATGCTTGTAACCCTGCTACTGTTTTCTCTCTGTCAGCTGTCCCCTCACACACCACAGCCAGGTCTCATCTACTCAAAGGGTACGTCCACAGTGCTGCTGAAAATACATGGGCAGCCACGCAGGGTGAGCCCAAAGGCTGGTTTCTTTTCTTTGGCAGAGGCCAAGAGAAAATGCCTAAAGACAACGAAAACAGGGCTTATCTACTCTGTCCCTAGATGGTTTTCCTGGCTGGTTCCTCTCCTGATCCATATCTTCTTGGGAGGCATAGCTCTCCAAATACTTGGAGGACATTCCTCACCTCTGGGCTCTCACCAGAGCTCTGTGTGCTGTGGGACACAGGAGCAGGTCTGCAGTATGTCCATGGAAGGGTGCTGGCACACCCCAATTCAGCCGTGGGACTCCGGTAGGCCTCCCATAGGATGCCAGTGCTCTGATGGCATCATGCTGGGTGTCCTCAGAAGTCCTCAGAGAAAAGTATTTTGCATTGTGCATGCACTGATACTAAGCCTAGTTGTCCTATTGTTTTCAGTGGCATTTTGTTTAGGCCACAAGGCTGGGAATCAACATAGCGCTGAGACTGGCACGTCAAAGGGACTAGAGCACCTGATTAGAAAAAGACATTTTCAAAAAATGATTCCCTGCCTGAACATGAAGTGTAGAATTGTGTTTGGAAGTCAGTTCTGTGGGACTTCAGCAAATTCTAATATACTTTAAAGAGTACCTGGTTGTAGGATACAAACACAGCAGGCTGTGTTCATTCCTTGAACCAGTTTCATCGCAATACTGAGGTTCACAACATGAAAAGGCAAGGTGAAGGATCAGAGCCCTGGTGAAGGCCATTTGAAAAGCCTCATTTCAGAATGGTCACTAAATAAAAAAAACACAGCAACCTCAGAAAACCATATTTCAGTGCTGAGACATTAATTGTCAACATTGAGCCAAGGGGCTTTTCTCACATGTAGTTTCAAATGAGAAAAAAAAAAAAAAGAATTGTTGGCACAGCCTTTGCTACAGTGGCTCCAGAGGAGTAATTAAACAGGAGCCACTAGTTGCTGGCTTGGGGGAAAGCATACACTGTGATCATGGAGGGGGAAGGAGCATGTGCCAGTATGTGTGCTTGTGTGTGTATGTGTGTGCATATTGGGGTTTTTAAAATTTTTTAGTCATATTTGTACATTATTTTCCTGGGTGTCCATGGCACCTTATCTCAACGAACAGTTTGAAAGGCATATGCTGTTGAGCAAAGGGGAAAGAAATTCTCCTGATCTTTTTTTTCCTCCTGTCTCAGTGAACATGCCATTTCTTGATGCTTTTCTCAGGGCTTCTGTGACCTATGCTTCACACCACCTGGCTGGTTTAATTCATGAGTCTTCTATTAATATGACAGGCTCTGCAAAGGTGACCAAAATGTTAAGGAGACAGATGCCATCAGTATCTCTCAAGGGTAAATACTTGAAGTTTGCTCCCTTTTCATGTGTCTGGTTCTGTTCTGAACTTGGCACTGTGGCTGAGCCATGAGACTATTTTATTTTTGTTTCTCCCTCAGATGCTCAAGATGAACACTAATCATAATTTTAACAATTTCCTATGTTTTCCTTAAATGTCAAAGCCTTTCTTTTCTGTCCTTTCTGCTGGAGAGACCTCATCTTACACAGCTGAACAATGTAGCTGTTAAGAGTCCTTGTAAGTCATAAGAAGTCACAGAGTGCTTTCCACAACCAGAGCACATTTTGAACTTCAGGCAAGAGCATAATTCTTTGCTAAGGGTATAGCTAGCTCCGTGTTGAGTCATCTCAGCATGTCATTCTTATAGAAATGTCACCTGAAAAAGTGCCTCCGGATCTGCTGTGGCTGGCCCAGTGGTGGCTAACATGGAGGCTGGACTAAGCAGAAGTAGGTCTGGTGCAGATACCTGGCTCTGGTGTTGCAAAAGGCAGCTTGATTCTCTTTGACCTAACAGGAAACATATCCAATAACATACAAGATGAAGAAAGGGGAGCAAAGCCCATTCTCAGAGAGCACAAGGACATTTGAGCTTTGCATGTGGGTTCATTTTGAGTGGAAAAACACAGGTTTGGACCTAAAGCATATAAAAATATATGAAAGTGTATAGAAGCAACTCTAGAACTACTGAGACATCTTGAGGGCTTATTTTTCATCCTGCTTTTCTACAGTTCACCACACAGGGACAGGAGAAAGGGTCCCAGTGACACAACTGGAGTATTTAGATAAGGAATGATCATCACCACCAAGCGGCTAAGAGAGGATGATGATCACTGGGGTGGTCTCAACATTAATGGGAAATACCAAGAGTGAACTCAAAACTCTACCTGTGCTTAGAAAGCAGCAAAAGCAAAGAGATGAGTAAACCTCTTATCTTTTTTTCCTTGCAAATTGCTTAGTGCTTTGGATCACAGCTAAACTGCCCAGATCAAGCCCATGTAAGAAATCAGATATCAAACTCAGATCCAGCTATGCTCCTGACTCCAGGACAAAATTCATATCTATGTCCAAGCTGTACTGTGTGGGCCTGGTCCAGCCCTAAGCCTGCTACACTTCTCGGAGACAAAGCCCCATAGCTACACTGTCCACATCATATTTATCCTTAGGAGACTGTCCCAGGAAGGTTGTTTCATCTTTGGAAAAACCCTCTTTTGCAAATGGGCATTGTGCTGGTCTCATCTCTCCTTTCACACTTCTTCCCAAGGCAGTTACTTGTCTGCTGTAATTTACTCTTTAATGCAGCACTTTCCTATTCTGTGAGACAACAATCATGAAGCATTTAAATTCCAATTGAGTAGGGCTGGAGTGCAGAGGGGCTGCGGCTTGTGCAGCGAGGACAATGGGAACCTGAGACAGGGGACACCAGTTCAAGGCCCCCCAGGAAGGAAGGCTACAAGCTTCTCCCTCACATTCCCATCTCCCTAGAGATGTAAATCAAGAAAATGAAGGGAGGGGAAGAGGAGGAGGGGGGTGTTTATAGAAAGAAAAGAGAAAATGGATTGAGTTGTGCTGAATTCTAAGACAAGGATCAGCTACACAAGAGAACTATTGAATAGCTGTGAAATCTGGAATTGAGCCATCAAAAAAGCTGCTGAGCTGCATGTGAATCAGGTTGATTGTTTTTGAGAGGCACCTGATTTTTTTTCCCTCCTCTCTCTCTCTCTCCCAGGCTGCGTGCTTAGCCTTGGAATTTGAACATGACTGCCGATGTGCTAAACTGCTTTTCCTTGAGATAGAGACGTTTTAGGGAGAGGGAGAGGAGGGAGGAAGCATTTATCTTGATGTGAATGCTGTGGTACCCGGACTATGATCTGACAGGTTTCCCACTGCTCTGGGGAATGGCAGCGCGGAGTTCCTGCTGCTGGCAGGGATGGAGAAGGAAAAGCAAAGAGCTGTAATTCCCTGGGACACAGAGGACAAGGCTGCTCGAAGGGCTGCTAGCTGCCCCGTAGCTGAGCTGCAAGTATGTTTTGCCAGCTACTCACCAGCTTTTTTTCTCCCAGGAACTCACATTCTCTACCCTGCGTTCCAGGACAGAGACAGCACCGACTTCCTGCTGAGTGGTCCCTGCTGGACCTTGGGAAAATGAATCTCAAAGCCCCAATTTAATACTACACTTATCAACTTAGGGTCTGATTCACTCATGTGCATTGGTAGAGTTATAATTCCCTCTGCAGCATTCACTAGTGAGGGAAGCAAAGCACAGTGATGCTAAGATGTTGTTTTTCAGAGGAGAACTGTGATTCCAGTGTGTCTTAAAAAGGCACACTGAAAGAGGAAAAAAAATATAGCAAGGCTGTTTTCAAAAATCTAGCAATTTGCCTAGGGTTATGGAATGAGTTGGGATTGCAAGAGTGAAATCTTGCCTTTCCTCATTTGGTATGGCTGAGAACCGTCTCTGTTCTAATTTATTATTATTGTAATGCATTATTGTGTAATTTTATTGCATTAAAAATCATGTGAATAGCACCATGGTGCTCTGCAAACAGAGAGCAACACAGAGCCCCTGCTCCAAGGAGCCTTGTTAAACTGCTTCCAGATTTGAGTCAAGAGACCTATATTCTATTACCTTATTCAGAAAACATCTACATTGTCTTATTGTTGTTTATTTACTGAGCACTGAGGGTAAGCACTACACTGGGCGGACTTGCTATCACACTTCAGCTCTCCTGCAATGAGATGTGCCCATGTGGCCTCTTTCCCTCTCTTGTGGTACCATAGCTTGGCCCAGTACCATAGCACCTCTGCCTCTCTAGAACTAGCTGATGAGAGCCATTTCCTCCCCTCACCAGCCCTTGAAGGGTTGGCCACACACTGTAGATCACCTCTGCCTGTAGATCACCCTCTCCGTGCCCTTGTTGGTCACACTAATGGCTGAGAGGCTACTGGTACCTTGGAGCAGCCCTAGGGTCAGTCTCCAGTGCCACCTTCACCCCACCAAAGCATCTGTCTCTTTTGAGCCTGTGTGCTCGGCAGGCCAGCATTAAGACAAGTGTTAATAACTGCTGCTGCCACAGCAGCTCAAAGCAAGCAGGATGCTGCCATGCTGGTGTCTGGAATGACACCGGAGGTACCCAAATATGCTGTGGCCCAGGTCAGGAGACAAGGAAGGCTTTGTGGCAGGAGGGAGCCCAGCACACCCTGGTCATGCAGCCCCAGCCCCATCAGGGCCCAGATAAGAAAAGTCTCGGTCCTTAGGGGGTTATTTCTTTCCTTTCGATATAGAAGACCCTCTCGTGGGGTGAAATATGCTCCTGGCGGGGGGGGAGGGAAGGAAATGCCCTGCTATCCCCTCTCAGCCCCCAATGTGCTTTTGTGCTCTTGATCCCCGGGCAGACCCCAGCACCCCAGCCCTGGTTATGTACAAGGTGCTGCCCTGAGAAAAAGCTCACACAATTACCAGCTATCCATCCCGCCGGGTGGAGGGGGCTCTGAAAGCGTCGGGGCGGCGGTGACTCAGCTCCGGCGGGAGGTCAGGGGCAGCAGGAGGGCAGCGGGAGGGCAGGCATTGTGCACCGGCCACTGCTGCCCGCTGCAGACCTCGGCCATTCACAGAGAGCCCGACTTGGGCCCCTTGAAGTTAATGAAAAGACTCTCCGGGATGTCAGGGGGTTTTGGGCTGAGCCCTCGGTGTGCAAAATTGGTTCTGCGTCCTCTTTAACTCAGCGACGCCGTGAGCTCCAGGATAAGCCAGAGATTCTCAGACTAAGTGCTCTCGGATAGGTGCAGGAAGCATCTTCCTGTGGCAGTTGTTTAAGCACCTCAGAGGTTGGCAGCCAATTTTTTTTTTTTTTTAGGAGAAAAAATAATTAACCTTCACCTCAGGTCCTAACTTGCATAACCACAGATGAGATTCTACTAATAATTTGCTTGCTTAAGTGACTCATAATAAACACTGTGAGTTTACTTTTGCTTTGAGAGCAGCTGATCTTTGGAACAAACCGCCCACAGGCGTAAAATCATGTCACCCATTTGCTGACTTAACCCCCTAAGTGCTCACACATCTCCAGACCCTGCTAAACTGCTGCTTGCAGGAAAGCCTGGAGTCTGGCAAATTTTGTCATCAAATGTAAAATAATATCCAGAGAGGATGAGATCTCTTCTTTATGTGTTTCTGACAGGGATATATTTGCTTGGGTCAGTGGCTCCCATATTTGGGTCTCAGGATACAAGTAATGGCAGGGACTGTCTGTCCCATCCAACATTGCTGGCTAGCTATTTATGTTAATTTTCAGTTGTGGCAAATTTTCCATATGACAAGTTCTCCTGAGGATCCTTTTATCCATCAATTATAAAAGAGCATGCTCAGCCTTGGTTCTCCCTCAGGCCAGCCTGAACCTCAGCAGTGTTAATAGGGGGGTTGGAAGGCACCAAGAACCGCTATGACCTCATGCTGAGCACAGGATCCTGATGGGACACAGAACACATGGGCTGATGCCAGTCTCAGAAGGACACATTGCTGCTGTAAATAAAAAGAGCCAGGGTCTGTTGTCACACAAACCTCCTTCACAGCTAACCTCTTTCCCCTCCAAAGCAGAGGGTGGAGTGTCCACCCTCACTGCCTACACAAAAAGCCCTGGTTCTCTGCTTTCCCTGGGCATGGTTAAGGTGCACAGATCATGCTCAGGAAGGAGCCCCACTGCAATGTCACGACCCACTGTGTAAAGGCAGAGATGACATGTACACACTGAACTGGGTGTGCAGCTGCATGTGCCAGCAGTGACACCCTGAAACACTTTCCCATCTGCAAAATGTGACCCTGGCATGCCTGGTGTCACAGCCATGGCACAGAAGGGACTGTGCCCTGTTCTACAGGTGGAGACTGTTTGAACAAACAGATGGGCTTCCCCAAGGTTATGCAGAAAGCCCTGTCAGAACATGCCCTGTAATATAATTTAAACTTCAAAACCCAGCTCATGTAGCAGGCAATTGCTTCTATTCTGTGTACACGTGTTCCCCTGCCCTCTGGATTCAGTGCTCGATGCAGGGAAGGTTTGCAAGAGCAGCAAATTGGCCTCAGGCAGCTGAACAGCAGCTTTTTGCGGAGCCCTCAGACTAATACATTTTTTGGAAGAGAATTTTATTTCTCTTCATCCCCAGCTTATGGTTTCAGCTAAGCAAAAACCTGCTTGACCTAATTTCTCCACCTTGCTGATCAAAGGTCATGTTTACCAGGATTATTTCTGTCTTCATTGTAGGCACAGCTGGTAAACAACATGGAGATTTTACAGTATTTAACTTTCTGATAGATTTATGGAGGCTCCCTGCCTGACTTCCTTTGCTTCTTTCAAAGCTTTTGCACTCACCCTTCAGATGATACCATATACTGTGCACCTTCAGGCCCAAAACCCAAGCTGAGTGAGATAAAAGAGCTGTGCGTCAGCAATTATTCACCCTCTTTCCCTATAGCTAGGCCACACCAGATCATCTGCTTTCCATAGAGTGCCTTCATTAGATCAGGAAGAGCTCAGCTCTGCTGAGGTGCAGTGATGGGCATTTTCAGGCTGCCAACTGCAATCAAAACAGAAGAAAGGTCCTACCACCTTCCCTTGGCTAAAATACAACATAGCCTGATCCACAAGCCAGCATGAGAAAGCTCTTTCTCCATAGGGAAAACAGTCAGGGCTGTAACTGGCTCATCAGGCCTCACTGCCTTTTGGCCTCAATCTTGCGGGCCTGAGGAAAAAAAAAAAAAGAGGTTTGCTGGTCCAACAGTTGTCTAAAGAGTTTTGCACCCTTGGGAATCTGTAGCACATTGTTTGGGAGAACATAGGAAGATATCTCAGTCCAACACCTAGCATTCTTTCCTTCTTGCAGTGCAGTGGTGGTAGGAAGGGTTCAGGCTGGAATTCCAAAGTTGCAAAGCCTCTCACCATTTGGAATTGAGGGGCAAATTCTTCAGTTCCCCATTTAAACAGCATCAGTAGAGATAACAGAGGGCAACAGTCCATATCCATGGCATCAGGCCTTGCATATGCTGGGATAACACTTGGTGGCAGAAGGAGCAAAGGGTGTCCCTGTGAGCAGCAGGTGCCCAAGTTGCTTAGCAAACAACAGGGACCCCTCATCTTCCCAGATGAGGATGCTCCCCCCATCCTCTCTCTAAACAGTTCCTTCCACAAATTAAAGCACTGGCTTCTGCAGCACCTTCCTCAAAGCAGTGTTTGTATCACCAGTTAATCAGTGAGTGCAGTTTGGGAGCTTCTGCTTTTGTTGGCATGTTCGTGCCAGAAAAGAGATTATTCAAATCCTCTCCTGAGGAGTCAACCAAGGGGAAGCTGCATTATGGGCAAAGTTATTGCTTCTGTACTCTGGTATTGATCCACAAGCAAAGTTGGTGACTCACAAGGAAATATTATTTCACCCACTAAACAATAGTCTAAATATACAGTATTCAGCATATTTTATCTTCTTTCCATCAGCCTTCACAGGGTAACATATCTTATTCAAACACCATGAAGTCATACTTCCCTGGTACAACCATTTTCAATTATTTATTGAACAATGGAGGTTGGAATGGACTGATTCCTGCAATCATTTCTTCTTTTCTAATTGAGTCAGCCAAAGGCTGTATAGGTGTCCAGAGGTAAACAACTTGTTAGTTACTGCTTTCGAAAGCAGTAAAGATTTTGGAACAGGCCCCTAAAATAAGGGCATTGCTCTTTCTTCAGAGGTGTTACTTTCACTAAAAATAGTCAGTGGAAGGCTTTATTTGCCCTCTTTCCCTGGGGAGAAGATGTATGTCTGTAGTTTTTTCATATACTCTAACATTGAGCTGTTTTACTTAATTTATAACAGGAGGTGGCCAAAGAAGATGCAGAAAAGCTTTGGAAATATCAGCCTATCTTACCTAGGGTTTCCAGGAGCCTCAAAGCAAGCTCTAACCAGAGCACAAAGCAAAGCTCAAACCCACCTGTTGGTCTCATAACCCTAGATTTCTAGAAGTACTACCTAGGACAACCTTGCCACTCTCCCATGTCCCCATGTATGCGCCAGCAACTGTGGAATAGCTGCAGTGGCATCTCAGGTGGTGAATGTGTGCAAGGACCATATTTCCAGCTTCAGGGAAAGGTGTTAAAAGAGACAGGGGGAAAAATTAGGTTTTTTGTTTTTTGTGTTGGTTTTTTTTTTTAAATTCCCTTCAGAATATTCTGGCCACCAATGAAAAAAAAATAGGGTTTTTATTAGAAAATTCTGAAGGTTTCTGAAGTCAAAAAGCATAGCAGTCAAAAAACATTAGCATTACTGCAAGATAGGAGCAAAGTCTTTTAATGCAAAAATATTTATGAGTTAAATTCTTGGCTATCAATCTACTGATTGCAATGGTACAACAGAAGATGGGGCCTATTGGCTTCAGGAGACTGCTGTGACTTTTATCAGGAAATGGTGTAAATGAAATTAAGTTGTAATTTGTGGATAATTGAGTGATCAGTGACAAGCGTCCCTGTGACACACAACAAGCTGTCATGGAAAAAATATGCTGCTACAGCAACGTGTCACATGTGGTCTTAAACTGATTATTCTAAATCATCCAGTGTCTCTGCTCAGTTTGTTAAAAAAAATCCCAAATTTGACCTTTTTAAAGTTTAATATAAAGACATAAATAAAAGACAGAGATAAATCAAAGAAGATTTTGCTGCTGACTGAAGTGGACTCTTGCCAGGCTGCTGAGTAGAGTACTTAGATGGGTAAAATAAGATGTTCATCCTCTTTGCTTACAGAAATGTCATGCAAACAAACATTTTCAGGTCAAAAATCCCAGATGTGTAAAACAATAACCTGGTGTGGAGAGCTGGTGTCGCAGCTCTGATTTGCACAGATAGGCTGAGGATAGCTTAGAATCACAAACCTGAGCCTCCCCAAATATGCTCTTTCTGGAACATTGTGCCATAGAAAATTAATTGCATTCCAGCTCCAGGGAGCATTAACACTTCTCTGAATTCAGGGCCAGCCTAAGGAGCAGCCGTGCCCTAGGCGAAGAATCCAGCCCCCTCTGGCCTTTGCCCCTTCCTCCGCAGGACTGAAAAGGAAAAATTATAATAAATCACAGCCTTTAGAGACACCTACTAAACAGTGACTGGAATATAAATGTATAAAAAAATAGAAACTGAACATACTCATCTCAGCCCTCGACCGTGGCTTTTCTTCCCTTCTCACTTTCATTTCTTCTTCCCTTTCTTTCACCTTTGTTTCACACATTCTTCTCTCCACGTCCCCTCCCCCTTGCCTTCTTCAGTTTTTCCCCCCCTTTGTTGTCTTTTTCTTTCTAGCCCCTTTCCAAGACTGTCCTTTCTCACCCTTTCTGTTCATCATTCCCTATTGGTGGTTAGATCTATTTCCTTCTTCCTCAGCACTTTTTTTAATTCTTTTCTCTTCCCCAAGAATGTACTGAAGATAAGAAAACAGCCCTCTGCAGAACAATCTGTATCTTTCAGAGATTGCACCCTTATCATTATTTTCCTTACAAAGAGCAGTTCCCATTTAAGATATCTTATAAGTTTTCTCAGGACTAGCATTTGAGGTATAAAAGAATTCAGAATCACTGGTTTCCTTTGGAAACTGTGGCATATATGTGCTACTTTTAGATAATATGCTACTTAGGAGCAAACCTGCTATCCTTGTCCAAGATTTCTGTGGCTGTGGAAGGTTTGAGTATGCAGGTAGTTAAAAACTGATCTGTCTTAGCAAAGCAGCTTAGTTCTGGCCAATTTACACACTGTTATTCTTACAAGTGTAAGTTACTGTGAGTCATGTAGAGTGCAAGGAGTAAAAAAACTAATTCATGATCCTACTAGCTTCTCTATTCACAAGTTTTATCACTTTAACCATCTAAATCTCTCTAACATGATATAACACCCCCAATGGGGATGAATTATGTCAATATAAAGTTGCTTATACTGCTCCAGTTACTCCGTCAGGGAAAGGAAAGGAAATACGTACA
>VYZS01068626.1:0-13262 GCA_013400695.1 Neodrepanis coruscans | reverse complement strand
ATTCCTGCCATTCCCTACATTTTTTGTCAAAGCTCTGTCTGCTTCTGTCTCACCCCATTTCTAAAAAGACTCTCAAGAGCTTTACATGGTGCCCACCACAAATGTGTAAACTCATCCTGCCCCTTGTTTTTCCACCTTCCTTGGACTTCCTCTGCCTGGGTTTCATTTTAAAAGATTCTAGAGGTAATATTTTATTGTAATGGGTTTTATTATGATGATGTACAACATCCTTAAGTGCTTTGGTGAAGGAAGGAAGAAAGGTTGTGCTATAAATAAAATTCTCATCTACAATCAAAGACACACAAGTGATGGATGTGTGTGGGTGACTGCACACATGTACCTGCAGGAAAATCCTCCACAGGGTGGGAGTGCAGTGGAAAGAATCAGGATCATTGTAAAGATGAGGGCATTTGGCTGTGGCTTACTTCCACAATGAGTTAAGCCAACTAGTCTGGGAGCCAACATGTGAACAGGAGAACCATCTACAAACAGGCTGTTTGAGTTACCTTTTCTGCTGGGGATCAACACAAATGTTTCTGTTTCTAGGGCATCTTTGAGTATTTAGTTCACTATTTGGTTCTTCTGCCCAATCAAACAGCTCAATACCAGGTTACTCGTGCTAGAATCATTTTCCAGTGTTACATCTCTCAACATGTCACCAGCTCTTTTTCTAAAACATGGTTAATGGGTTTAAGAGATGGAAAAAATTCCTACAACAGGAGAGGAAGAGCAAAGGTTTACAACTTTTGAAATTATTCTCCTTTGAGCTACACTATGAATTAAGGCAGCCAGGGAAAGACTATGACATGGAGAGGAAACAAACAAGCAAACAAACACAAAACAAAACCGAAACTAAAATAGATATTTAATTTAAAAAAAAAAGGCACAGAGAAGAACAGAGTGGGAAGGTTATCTATCCTGAAGCTTTACAGACAGTATTAGCATCTTGTTGCCTAATGAGCCTTAGATGCAAAAGGCACACCATGAAAATAAAAGAGGGAAGGAAAGGCAAGCATCAATGACACAGAAAAACAGCCACAGAGGCTGCTGTTAAGCAAATGTCACTTCCCTCATGTTCTCTGAGCCTTCCCAGCCAGCTGCCCTCCTCCCTTCACAGATGTTTGTTC
Organism: Neodrepanis coruscans; assembly: GCA_013400695.1. Lineage (NCBI taxonomy): Eukaryota > Metazoa > Chordata > Aves > Passeriformes > Philepittidae > Neodrepanis > Neodrepanis coruscans. Next base: position 12,135 of record VYZS01068626.1, on the reverse strand, counting down.
TCCCTCTTCTAGCACTTTATCTCTGAGACAATTCAGTTTTCATTATGTCCTGGGGTTGGCAACAGACAAGGGGCAATATTCAAGAGCAGTTCCTCAGGGGCCCTTTGCAAGGGTTAACGCTTCCTTTTCATAGTGCAAAGGGATGGTCTGGCCTCATTAAAGTCGGTAAGAGAAGGGACCAGAGTGCAAGGACACAGTGATGTTCACCTCGGTGTGTCACAGAGTGGGGTTTTCATGTCCAGGGAAAGCAAAAAGATCCATCCCTGTCATCTTGGGTCAGCACAACAGTGTTTGGTGAGTCAATACTCTTGCTTTGTTAATTCACAGAAGCACCACTTAAAGCTTCCAGCATTCACCATCCTTAGCAGTTTTTTTTCCTGGCACAGCTTTTAGGCAAGAAGCTGGGGCAATGACAGAAGTACTAGACAGGCAGAGGGCTGCCACTGCCCCGTCTTCTTACCTACAAACCTTTGTCAGTAACCTAAGACGTAAAATGCAGCTGGTTCTCTGTTAAACTATCTTTGCTTTCTTTTTGGACATAAAAGCATATGCCTTAACCTGTTTCTTCGCCTTCCCTATTTCTTTTTCCTTCTTTAACCTATCAGTCCCTTATCCTGTCTTCTTTTTCATCTGCAGCCCCTGCACCTGCCTTCAAGGTTTATTCTTTTCCTGCAGGATTATTTGGAAGTCTGCTTGTGCAGCGTGAACAGCATTTCTGTAATAAAGCCTCAGCCACATTCCATTAGTGTCATTTCCATCTGCAGAAGTGAAGTGTCAGCTAATAAAAGGTAGCACAGACCCCTTGGGCAAGATAAAATGAGAGAGCAAGAGAGGGTAAAAAATCTACCATCAGAGATGGAGAAATGATAAATGTCTTTTCAGAAGCACCTGGAATAGGAATAAGAGCACTGGGGGCAAGGGAGAGGAATGGAAGAAGGGGGGTGTATTGTCTTTGCTAGGAAAGCTTTGTTTTTGAAAGGTCTCATTAACTCAGAAATCACCTGCTACCCATCTTCCCTGTACACTAAGGGTAACATTCAGCCTGGCTGCAGGGAGATGATAACATTCAATTATTCTTCGCAAGCAGAAATAGCCTGAGGGAACTGTGGGGGGCTACATGGAATGGTCCAGCACAGCAGGGTCTAGCATGGCACACACTGAAAACCACCCATGCCTGAGCAGCTCTGCTAAGCCTCGTTCCTCCATGGGGATGAGAGCAGACAGGGGTGTCACTGGCTGTGTCTGAGCTGTGAGACCCAAAGGCATTTCTCAGCAGCCTCATACAAGTTTGTCTGTCTAAGCTGTTCCCTAGCCCCATGTCAGATGTCCAACAGGGTCCCCTATACATATGATATGAGGACAAGCCCCTCAGGGTCCATCACACAGTGCACCTCCCCTGCAGCTCAGGGGCACATTTATGACCCATTTGGTCCCTGTCTGCTCCCATTAATCAGAAGGGAGGTGACTGCAATGCTGCTGTGGCCTCAGTGCTGTCCACCAGCCCTCACCAGCCCCACATGTTGTGCAGTCAAGCAGACATATCACCCGTCTCTCCATAGCACCCTTCTCTCTGGACAAGGACAGAGAGGCCCAAATACCAAAGAGGGGGAAAAAACAAATCAAATTTAGTCAAAAACAAGGGCCTGTTTTATTCTTGTAACTAGAATTTAATTCTCTGAGCTGAAGTGATCTTTGTCTTCACTCAGGCTCTAATTCTGGAGAAGTCTCAGCTCTCTGCTGACTTTATCCACAACATCCAAGCTTTCCAGGACCAGATCAACCTCTACTCAATGAGTAGCTCCCAATTGCATTAGAGAAATACAACTATAAAAGCACCTTCAATTAGATTTATGCCAATGCAGCAGCTCTTAATGCCATAATCATGTTAGCACCAGGAAACATGATCCCATGAAAGGGGTCAAGTGTGCCATACTCCAGAGCTGCCAGGTGGCCATCTAGGCCACTGAAGCCATTGGCAGCTGGCAGATGATGACAATCTTCACGCTTTTTCCACTACCCTGAGGAATATGATCAATCTAGACTAAGCCCAAAGGTTTTGTTCATTAGGTCTTCCTGAGCAGCCACAGGCATTTGTTCTACAATATGCAAGACACGTGCAAGCACATGTATAGTTTTTCTCAAAGCAGTGGCCATACCTTCTCCACTTCTGCTCTCAGAAACAAGGCTGTTGCTCAATTTCTTCTTCAACCTAGCAGCAGTATGTTACTGTCAATATTTTGGAAAGCAATCTTCTCAAACAAAACCACCATATAGGTAAATGCAGAAACTTGTAGTGTTTACATGTTCTCTAACACGGCCACCCAAAAAAAACACCTCATGATAAATTAGGGACATGCTTTTTGATTTCAGACAAAAATGTTATCACCTGCTAACCACACTCGTCTCCTCACTTTAACTATATATGGATTTATTTCTTTTTCCTGCATCTATATAGAAGCATTATCCCTGGGGGCACTGGGAGGGTTTTTAATTCTGTGGCAGATAACCATGTCCCTCCAATTTCCTGGCTAAAAGCTTCCTAAATTCACACAGCTGAGCACTCCAGGGAGCCGACTGGATACCAGTTTGCTTAATAAAAGTTCCTTTTATACAAAGATCTAAATCCCATTTTCCAAGAACTGCCAGGGGATTTTCAGGGTGTAATCCACCTACTGCTCACCCTCCACAGCAAAGAAACTTCTCTGTTGTTAGGTGGGATTTTTTTCATTTGAGAACAACACAGGCTTTTTCTGGTGGTGCTGGGGGAGGAGAATATGGCAGAACCTGTGGATTGCCACAGGCAAAGGAAAAAGCTTGGGCAGTTTTTTCCATGTCTGCTGCATAGCAGTTATCAAAGACAACAGGATAGAGAAAGGATCATTTAAGAGGCTGCAATTCTCTGAAACTTTGCCCAGGGAAATGATTGCCATGTTCAATGTGAAAGTCTGAATCAACAGAGAGGTATCCGAAGGACCTTGGGAAGCCCTTTTTGCTGTTTCAGAAGCAAATTCTCTTATGATCCTATCACTATACACAGCATCTGAACTGCTCCAAAGCTAGCCCTGGGGACTCTCAGATATGCTGAGACATCTCTGTTCTGATGTGAAAGTGCCACTGTCTCACCCTCCTACCGAAAGAAACAGCCACCTGGGTAAAAATGAGGCTGGTATGACAGGAATGATTAAAGCTTGGAGCAAATATCCATCAATGATTCAAAATATTTGAGGAAGATTTGCCCGTCTCTAGGGCCTAGAAAATCATCTTGTACAAGGCTCTTTTTCCCAAGAAGAAATTCACACTGGGCCTTTAAGCCTCTCAAACATATGCAATGGATTATTAACAAATATGAGTGGAAGGGTAGCTCAGTTTAATGTCACCTTTGAATATACACAGGCTTCCATCCTTTCTTCACAGAAAGATTATACTCCCCACAGATAGATGCTGGAAGTCATCCAAGAATTTAAGAACATTCTTTCATTCACAGGTGTTTTTGGAGCTTACAACAGCAGTGCTTATTCTGAAGATGATGAGAGAGAGAACTGCCTTGGCCCTTCAATCAGCTTTTGCCCATTTCACATCAAATTGCTATCTGATAATACTCAGTACAAACTAGAACACTCTAATGACAAACAGAAATGGCTCCAGCAGCCAGAAGAAACACTAATGACACAAATTAAATGGAAATACACTGAAGCATGCAGTGCACATCACTGTCCTGGGGGACAAGCTGAATGTGAGCCAGCAACATGCCCCCATGGCAAGGCAGCCAGCAGCACCATGTGCTGTGCCAGGCAGGGGATTGCCAGCAGGTCAAGGCAGATGTGGTCACTCCTTTCAGCACTGTTGAGACACACCTGGGGTCCTGTGTCCAGTGCTGGGCTCCAAAGGACAGGAGAGACAGGGACATATTGGAGGGTGTCCAGCAGAGGGTCAGGAAGATGACTAAGGTATGGGAGCACATGATTTACAAGGAAAGGCTGAGGGAGTTGGGGTTGTTTATCCTGGAGAAGAGAACACTCAGGGACACCTTATCAATGTGTGTTGATACCCGATGAAGATAAGACAGGTCAATGTCTCCTCACTGGTGCCCAGAGTAAGGACAAGAGGAAAAGAGCACGAATCTAAAAAGAGCAAATGAGCACCTGCTGTCGCTCTTGCCTCCTCTCAAAACAATATCCCATGTGGCATAATGATCATGGCATTAACAATGGAGAAAACATCTCCATTTCTCACCAAGCTATTTCCCTGGGCTCAGAGATGGGAATGAGAAGTCCCTATTCTCCTTGCTCAGAGATCCAGGGCATGAGGTTGAATTCACCAACAAAGCTTCAGCAACAGCACACACAGAGGGAGAATATACGAAAATACATTTAGCTGCTGACAGCAGCCTAACAAAGGATCACTACAAAGACATGCAGAGACTGTGACAGGGTTGCAGTGAGTTAATCTGGGACTCAGAGACCTTAGTTACAACAGCAGGGTAGAGAAGTGGAGCTAGAATCTCTAGAAGGAAAAAAAATTATGACCTGACTGAGTGATACCTATTCTAGAGGGAATGAGGAAGGAAAAGAAACTACAAAGCTACTTAAAACTGTATCAAACACACAGGATGAGGACCATGAACTTAAAGATGTGGAAAGGTCATGCCACGAAGGAGCAGAGGTGGGAATCAAGGGAAGCAAAAATAAAACAAGTGCAATGGAGAGAGCAATAAGAGAGAGCAGGATAAAAAAGCTGGACAAGAATATTGACAAGTCAAAAACATTGATTCTCTTCTTCCTTAGCCAATAAGGTTGACACCATGGGATCTGGGGAGGATGGAGAAAGTTCAGAAAGATCATCACTCACTCTTCTCCAGACAAAGGCAAGATATATACAAATACTGCAATGACTCTGCAGATCAACTCAGGTTTTTTACTGCCATGATAACTTTTCAATGGCAAAGAAAAATGGTCTGTGCCACTCATTTATTTACCTCCAGCAGAGTCCCACTCAGCCTAGATACATTTCAGCAGCTCCACATGTTTTTGCATGTTTCCCGAGTGCCTACACCAAAGAAAGAGAAGGGAAAAGAATAGGATTTTCTTTTCTGGGACAACTAGATTTTCTTAAAGCCAGTGTTGAGTAAATGATGCAAGTCACCTTTTCCAGTCTGTGAGGTGACCTCCTCTCACCTCTTCCTCTATTTCATTAGCGCTAAATTATTCCTGTTGCCAAGACATTTGAAAGAAAATTGCCACAAATCTTCAATTGTTATCCCCAGCATCTGATTACCCAATAGGACTTGGTGCCCAGTCTGATTCTCATCAAGATATGACTTGTAGGCACAACATTCTAACCAAGAAACAGTAAGAGGAAGAGGCAGTATGTAAGTCAGGAGATGCTTCACACAGAAGCCCCAGCAAGACTTAATATAGTCAACTCTTCTTCATTCTTCAAGAAAACTTCCATATTTATTTGCACCCAAAAAGTAGACTAAGGAGTGAGAATAGACCAATAGCAAATAGGAGGTGTAAGCATGGGATGAGAGCTTGTGTCTGCTATCATCCCATTTCAGTGTCTTTGCCAGGACAAAGCTCTGGAGATGGTTTTAGCCACAGCTGGATAAAATGCTACCCCAGTGAATGCAACACTGGTAAAATTAATTATCTACTTTTAAATCAACTATAAGCACACACAGCTCTGTTCACACCAACCTTTTATCATTATTCCTGAATCACAATGTAATCAGCCACCACAGTCTTCCCAGACCAAGGCCAGGACTGAAATAGTAGGGCCCCTGGCTGTGGCGACTGAGCTGCCACTGTGAATGTGCACAGGGAGGCTGAAACAGCCAAGAGCCAAGAGGAACCTCCACAGCCAGGTCAGAGGGATCACTGCTTCCAGAAAGGTTTTTGACTGAGGTAGGTGCTATGGCAGGAATGTGAGGGCGAGAGGTGTCCAGGGTGGAAGAGGGAGAAAGAGATGGGTTGCAGGTTGAACAGACTATATTTTCAGGAGAACCAAAGAAGGCAGAAGCACTGCATATGCAGGTCAAACCCAGAGGACAGTAACTGAGCTGCAGGCTGGCTTTGACTTGCAGATGCCCCAGGATGGAGCTGAGGCATATTTGCAGACTTGATCATGAGATCAAAGCACACCGGGAACTTGTCTCAAGCCCTTTTTAGCTGAGAGAAGAGAAATCTCGCTTGCCTGTCACAGCACACTACATGCTATAGTTTTGAGCTCAACAACAGAATTGTCTCCTTTTCAGAAGGGACAGACTGGCAGTCATTCTGATTTGGACTGTGTTGGGTGGGGGTCAGCTCTTCCCAACCTCTGGCAGCCTGGACTGCACAATATCAGGATGAGTGTCCAGTCACTGTTGGGTAATATGTGAATGTTGCTCTGCACATGAATCATAGAATCATTCAGGTTGTAAAAGACCACCAAGACCATCGAGTCCAAACACCACCCTGTCAACTAAACCACAGCTCTGAGCGCCATGTCCATTCATTTCTTGAACACTTCCAGGGATGGTGACTCCACCAGCTTCCTGGGCTGCTTGTCCCAATGTTTAACCACCCTTTCAGTGAAGAAAATCTTCCTGATGTTCAACCCTTCCCTGGCCCGTCTTGACAGGCATCAGAAGTCTTCCAGACTCACAGTGTATGATTATTGGGCCCAGAGTGGGTTCCCCAAACCTCCAGCTTTTCCTTGTTGCGTTACTGAGGGCATCTAATTGAAAAGTCTTTTTTTTAATGCTCCCTAGGCAGGTTGGGCTTCAGGAATAGCAGTCACCTGTTTATCATTCCCTGCCCCTCTTCTCTTGCCATCTAACTCTGTGCACCTCCATCAGAGGCAGCCATCCAGCTCGGTCCTACACCAGTGTGTAAATATGCTGACATGCAAAGCACACATTTCCCCACTCACAGGAAACACGCTGTGTAATGAAAGAGTCTCCCAGCAGGAGGAACAGGACTTGCCAATTACCTTGGCACGCACCATGGGATCAAATGGGGCAGGAGCATAGCGGTAGGTACAGCGAAGCTGAGCTCTCCTGCCAGTCCCTGCACTCCGCTCACTGCTGCCTTGTAATGAAGTCATTTTGGCCTGCAAGACACGCAGCAGATGGGCTGTCATTCAGGGGCTGCTGTCTGCACCATCCGTTCCTTGGGGTTCGAACTTATTAAGGTCGGTGTTTTACAAACACAATCAAGGAAGCGAGCTCGAGAGGTATTATGACAGCAATAAAAGTGTGTCCTGCTTCTTCAGCACTTTTGAAAAATTAGTTTAAATGTCCTCAGTGGCGAACAGCATTTAGTGCTGCTTAGTGCAGGAGAGGGAGGCAGGAAAAAGAGACTACACAGGATTTTTAAAAATAAAACTCAGAGCAAGTTTGGCACAACGAGTAAATCACAAGCAACTGTCTCCCTACAGTGTCCCACTGCATGAAATTCCTTCCTGAGATAAATCAGTGCCATATCTAGCCAAACACAAAAGCTGTGCCAACTCTTGCTGCAGAGTGTACCTTACTACAAGATATTAGAACCAGCATCGCCATCTCCTCAGAGAATTGCAGTATCCCACTTTACACTGCACCATGCAGACATACATTGTTGCTTATAACACCACCACAGCCACCCACCAGTTCTACAGTGCCTGATATCACTGTGTCATTCCTATTGTGCACCATTTTTCCCTGCTTTCAAGTCCTCACTGCAGTGCAAACTCCATGGTGAACCTTATAAATCAATTCCAATTATAGAATTTCATTTTCCCGCTGCCCAAAATATTTTGTTTCTAGATAGACATTCAAATTCTGCTCCAAAGTATTTTTTTCTCTTCCTTTCTTCTTTCAAACAAAATTGTATCAGATGATTTACAAATTTGTGTAAGGGTCTTGGAAAGGAGGAGAGAGGAACAATACATATTCTCACAACTTTTCTTAAAATAGCCGAACAGACAAAAAAATTAATAAACTAAATAGCATGATTCAGTGAGAGAAATGCCTCAAGGCTTGAAACTGAGCAGTATGTCCCCAAAATACCAGTTTGATTTTGCTGGGAAAAAAAAGAGCAGCTGAAACACAAAGAAAATAATTCTGCATCAGCTCTTCAGAGGATCCTTCCACAGCAACTGATTCAACTCCCTTCTCACAGGGAGGAGAAATCACACCCCCATGTTGACCTCACTGTACACTCTCCCTGCCAGCCCTTATATGTTCATGGTCTGCTGTCCCTGGGCTGCTGCTGGGCCAATTTGCATGAGGAAAACTGTAAATGTCATGCTGAAACACTCACAGTGGTATTCTCCCAAAGCAAATAAAGATTAGGACCAGAAAGCAGAGGAAATTACGCCCACAAAGCAGTCATAAATCAGCCACATTCCAGACCTTTTGCAAGTCTCTTTACCTCACAAGTATTTGGCAGATTCAAAGGTTTTCTTTAGACAAAATCTAATGTTTTCTTACTTCTCCACCGTGAAGTTAAAGCCCCTATGGTACAAAGGATGCTGTCACCCTGATAACACAGGACAAGGGACACCTCCCTCTTGAGGTGGAAAATATAAGGATCCCCTTCCTACTCAGTAAAAGGCCAGAAAGTCACAGAATCACAGAATATTCTGAGTTAGAAGGGATCCATCATCAGGTCCAACTGTTTAGTGAATGGCCCACAAAGAATCATAGATTCATTCATAATCATAGAAGCATTTGGGTTGGAAATGCCCTCTAACATCATCAAGTCCAACCACAAGCCCAACAGTTCAGTTCATCACTAACCCATGTCCACAAGGGCCACATCCATATGTTTTAAATCCCTCCAGGGATCCATCCAGTGTGGTGACTCCATGCTGCCCTGGACAGCCTGTGCCAGTGCTTAACAAACCTTTCAATGATTGAATTTTTCCTAATGTCCATTCTAAACCTCTCCTGGTGCAACTTGAGGCCATTTCCTCTGGACCAGGGGCGTAAGACATTAACTGTTGGTGTGTGGTTTCCAAGGAATGAGGAATCTCTCCTGTCTCTGAGGAATAGCACCTAGCGACTTCACTAATTAAAAATCATTGTACTTTCTATGGAAACTAACAAGAATTTGTCTAAATACAGCTCCATTGCTGCTGAGGTACCCGCAGACTCTCCACATCAGCCCCAAAGAGTCCAAATAACTACTTCCCACTAACTGGCACAAACCCCACTTAGCCCCTACTGCAACAGCAGAGCACACCATCTTTCTCTATATTTCCTTTCCTCTCAGACTTTCCCCAATACATTTTCAAAGACTGAAACTCTCTCACTATGGCTCAGGTAATGGAGAGTAAGATGGGAAAACCCTATATCAATGCCTTGTGACCAGTCTCTCAAGGCTGTGCACAGTTAGCCAGAAAGAAAAAAAGAAGGTGTTTAATGTGAGCCTGACAAGGGTCAAAACTACCTTTGATAAATCATTTATTCACCTCCTTCCTGGAAGTTGTTCTTCCAGGCCAGTGATGGTCTGGGTGATGGTTACAGTGGATATTTTTCCCCTCTCAATGCAAGATCACCCAGCAATGGCAGACGAACTGTGGTCACTTCAGCAGCAGAGAGGGAGTTAAGGGGGTGGATGCACTACAAACCTCAGCCACAGGCTGGGACAGTGAAAGGACCAGCTGGAGTGGAGCAGGATGGGCCCACCCCATCCCTAATATCACAGGGAAGACTATAACTTCTATCTACGCATCTGAACAAACCCAGAATGTTAATCAACTTCTCTTCAGTCTTTTTCCCCAAAGAAACCAAATCTACCCCTTTCATATCAGCCTGCCTTACACTGCTGTCCCAAGGCTCAGCACATACCTAAGTTAAAAGCTCCTGAGAGAACATAAAGGCACAGGATTAGATTTCAGCAAGCAGTAAACAGTGCTGGGTAAGTGATTACATAAAGCCAGTCCCAAACTATAGTGCACATTACAGCAGCACCATTCAGGTAATGTTGATCCATGCTCTGTTTTGTGCCTTTCCCTCCACAGTATTCTGATGTCCAAGTCAAAGAAAAAACCCACACAATAGGAAAGTGAATTTCAGGGTGATTGGATAAGAAATAAAGAAGAGGGAAATATGTTTATGTGGCCTGAAAGCTACCCACCAATCCTTCAAGCCTTCTTTCCTGTGTGCCTGACGGAAAAAACAAAAAAACAGAGATGAATGAGTCCACTACCGATTAATTTTTTTCCCCAGAATCTCCCAACATATATTTCTTGGCAAAAACCCACTTCATGGAGCTACTGCACTACCTTCAGAAACCTCCTCACATCTCCAGAGATATTCAACTGCATCAAGGCTCTTCCAGCACATGAGCCTCAGCCAAGGAAAAATAATTTTCTCATGTCGTTCCTATCCCTCACTGTCACACTTCAAGCAAGCAATAGCTTGGCCCAGAAAATGTTGCTGTGAGGAAGGATTTTAGGCAATATAAGACTGATTCAGCAGCTTGGCATCTCGCACAGAAGCACTGGGCAAACATGACCTGTATTTGTTGGGAGGGAGAAGACTCAGAGGTTACCAAGGTAAAACATAACTCTAAAGAGAATTCATGAGATGATATTAAACTATTTAGGGCTATGTCAAATGTGGGAAGCAGGTGGCATAAATGAAAAAGCTTAGGAAAGGTCAAGCCTTGGAGGAATTGAGCGAGAATCTCCTTGTGCAGGGAAGAACTGATTTGAAACAGGCTCTTGCCAGAGGCAGCAGGGAAGAAAAATCAAGCAAATAGTTTTGAAGGAATTGGAGGACAGGCATTAAAAATTATATATTCTAGACTCTTCATCCAGGTTCCCTCAATACTAAAGAAAGACACTTTAGAGGGCAGGTAATCCTGGCTACCTGTGAAAGTGCCTGTTAGCATAGATCCAGGAACTGGCTCAGAGATGAGGTGAGGAAAATCCCAGCCTTAATCGCTGCAGAGCTTCTGAGAAGGTGACAAACATTTGCAAACATGAATTTAATGAGATGTCTCCTTGGAGTGGCACCCCACCAAGTTTTAACAGAGACTATGTGAATGTGAGCCTGGCCACATGCCAGCTTCAGCTAACCAGCAAAACTCANAAATGGAAAAATACAAGGAACGATGATGAATGCTAATGTAATAAATGAAGAAAATATATTATCTTCGATTCTTCTTTGCCTGGATCTATAGTAATTTCAGAAGGAGATTGGGTTATGAGATAAATTTCATTTATTCCTGATAAAAGAACAATGCTACGTTTTTTTTGACAAGTGTTCTTCAATATGCCACCTGGGTAGTTCTAGTAACAGGTAATAAGAATGAAATATGATGGGATTCCTAAGAAGATCCCAGCAGTTAACAAGGGAAACGAGTTCACAGCTCTTCCTTAGGAGATGCTCAGATTTCCCAGGGATAACAAGAAAGCTCTAATGAGTCCCTTTGCAAGGTATGTGGGGTAAGTTTTCAGGATGTGGCTTTATACCTGTCTTAGCTGTAGCTATTACTTAAGAACCAGCAAAGTAAAATCAGAGCCTACAGCTGCACAAAGGCAAACTGCTTGTAGAGCTGAGCAGCAGTGGGAAGTGATGGAGTAGGGGGTCACAGAAGAGAAGACAGGGTGACTTTCATTATGAGCACCAAGGGCTCAGCAGCTGCGGTTATCCTGGGTCTAGTTCTAATTTAATCTATACAGACATAAACGTGGGTTTAGCTCTTTGTGACCCCTGAACTGAGCCTGGTTCGTGTAAGCCCACACTGTTCCAAAAGCAGCCTGATCTTGCACAGCCCAAATTCCATTAGTTCTCTATGGACTCACATTTGCACAGTGCCTTTTATGGGTTGCCATGAAAGCTGCCTGTGAAAAAGCAACCTACTTGGGATGCTTCACCAAACCATCCTTCTGTATATTGGCTTTATACATTAAGGCTTCAAGCAAATAAAGAACATCGAATCTGTTATTACTTCTCCTAGGTCAGCTTGTGTTGGCCTTTGCATTTTATGTTAGTTTCTCCTTGGTTTTCAAACATATTTCCACCACCATAACAGAGCTCCTACACCACTAAACCCCCAGTGTAAAGAGATTACAAAGGAGCTGGGGGAAGTTGTCTTTGCTGTTGTCTGCAGCCAACAGAACAGAAATGCTGTAGAAAGAGGCAGTGACTATGCAATGCAT
>VYZS01068625.1:58515-83773 GCA_013400695.1 Neodrepanis coruscans | reverse complement strand
AAAAAACGGAACAAGGTGGTTTAACAGGGATAACCTTCCCCACATCTGCCCCTTGTGAAGGCAAGTGGCTGCAGCAGCAGTGGGGTATCTCCTTGGATTTGCCAAGTGCTGATAGGGAAGTTTCCAAAGCCTGGCTCAGGGGTGGTAGGATGGGTTTGGAACAATTGAAATTAAATTGCATCCTAATCCATGAATCAAAGCTCTTGCAATTACTGTTTCCAGGCAGGTGAAATAATAACAAACAATGAACAAAGAGATGTTTCAAGCCTCTGCTGATGCACTCCCTGTGCTTGCTGCAAAAAGTGCTCACTGGACACATTTTACTCGGAGCCAAGGTGATTGTCTGTGATAGCCCCAGTTAATCACAGACGAGAAAAATGAGAGTGTAATCTCCTGGATTGGAAAGGACTGTAAAACCTCCCCCAGCAAGCTCCCAGTGTAACTTTTATAGTCTTTGTTTAGACTGAAAATGGGGGAACAGAAGCCACATATGAATTGGGCCAAATTGCACATTGACTTAGAGAAGCCTCTAGAACCCCTCAGTATGGGTTAAAACCCCTCATGGGCAGTAACAAACCAGACACATCTTGATTTAAATGGGTTTATGGAACACAAAATGAATCTCTCTGCGTCAAAGACTTGACAAAGTTTTGACTAGTCATATTACAGACTCAGGTTATTGAAGTGGCTTTTTCTATTATCATTATTCAAGTCGCTAAAACACAGATTTCTCCCCCAAAAGGCAGATCTCTGCATTTTGAGGACAATTTCCTCTAAAAATCTCTTGCCAATTCCTGAGAAATGGGCACAAACCACAGGTTGCAAACCAGAGGTTTCAGTAATTTCCTGGGCTGCTTTTCTTTGCCTCTCAATCCATCCAATTCTGGGTCACAACCCACCTCTCACAAATCAGCCACCTTTAACACTCCAGCTCTCTCTGAGCAGCTCAAGAGGAGCTTCTGAAGGAAGAAGTGTTTTCTGCATAGAGATAACAAATTAACGGGATCATTAAGGTTTGGAAAAGATCTCCAAGGTCAGAGTCCAACCTCTGGCTGAGTAGGCCTGTTCTCACTAAACCACATCACAAAGTGCTACATCCATTCATTTCCTGAACACTTCCAGGGATAGTGACTCCACCACCTCCCTGGGCATCCTGTTCCAATGCTTAATCACTCTTTCAGTGAAGAATTTTTTCCTAATATTCAACACAAGCAGTCCCTGGAACAACCTGGGACCATTTCTCCCTGTCCTATCAATAGTTCCCTAGGAGAAGAGATTGTCCTTCATGGAGGCCTTTTAATATTAGAAGCAAAACCTCAAACTAGGCTCTAAATTCAACAGCAAGACAATGCAGAGGAGAGGATGGAGTGCCCAGTTCCATGACAATCAACATTTCTACCCTCAGACACAGAAAGGAATGAAGGCACAGAAGGATGGGGGAAGAATGAGTCTAAAGCTAAGCTGGGAAGAAGATGTGAGTGGAGCATTTGGGGGTCTCCAGCTGCCAAAAATTGTCCCTGCTTTCACCTTCAGGTGCATTGCAAAGGTGGCTGCTTGTACCACTGCTGCTGCCTAACCCTACTCAGGAGCAATGGAGATTTGCCCACACTCTGGACTGAAGAGCAAACAGCCCTGACAGTGAGGTTTTAGCAGGACAGGTGGGTGTTATTCCATCCCTGGTGCTCCCAGTGATGTCCCCCCTACCCTGGGGGTTTGCCATGGCCAGGGCTGCAGGCCCAGCTGAGCCCAGTGAGTGGCATTTCCAGCACAGGGCTCTGCAGTGTCACATGTGACTCACGCTCCAAATGTCACTTTCTCCTCCATTCCCTGAGCCAAGGGGGAGGAAAGCGAGGGAAAAGGAGGAGCAGAGAGAAAGAGAAGCTGATTCTCACCACAGCTGCAGGCTCCAACTCTAAACTGCTAACCCCTTTGCTCCTTGGAAAGCTGACTCCCAAATCCCTAGGTGTTTCATTATCTCTTCCACTCCCTCGCAGAGTTTCTCTCAGGTAATTGTTCCCACCATAGCATCTGCTTCAATTCGAGCCTGTTTCCTCCTTCACTGTGAGGTTTTTCAGCATAAGTGAGGTGATGGTTTTGCTCTGGCTCCCTTGTTCCCTGCATGAGCAGTAAAATGTCTGAGAGGCAAATAAACAAGTTTGTGCAGGAACAAAACTCCTGCCCCATTATAGTAGGAACCACGATCCCCAGGGGAAGCAATAACAAATAACAGGCAGAGGAGAGAATCAGAAATAACCTTCCACCAACTAGGAAACATGACCAGACACTCCTGGACTCACCTTTGGACCCCATCCTGATCTCACACACACTATGATTTGTCCAGGAATTTTCATTCTCACATCACTGCTGATAAAGCAATGGTTTTCAGAGAAGCCACCATTCCTGCTGTGAACAGCAGTCAAAAGATGCTGTGAGAACTTGCATCTTCAGTCCTGGTTAGGTCATCATAACCCTCACAAGACAAGTGAGGAATCATGAGCTCATCCCTTGGCAGGAAGGGATTGACTGCAGTTTGCAATATTCAGAGTAATTTGTGTAATTTAATGCAGAGGGTGAAGTTCTCAGCCAGGGTAAAGCAGACCAATGTCAATTTTGCACTCTTGAAGCAGCTGGGTCAGCCTGTTAATGAAGAACTAAACTCTTTTTAAAACTTTCTTCTGTTCACCTTCCAGAAGACTCCTTAAAATTAGAGACTCTTTTTAGGTTGCTGTAACTATCAGCTAATTGCTCCTGGTCAGTGCTGTAACAAAGTGTTCTCCCTCCTGGGTTTGATTGGATCTGGGCAAATGGAAAAAAGCAGAGAAAGTACAGTGCAAAGATATTTTAATCAATGAGGATGTACATGGATAATCGTGACTCCCATCAGGCAACTAATTATGAAACTGATTCAATAAGTAGCTTTTTAAAGTGTAACAAAGTTCATCAGGACAAATTCAATGCTGCTGTAGATTCCTGGAAGAATTCCAGTGGAGAAGGGGAGATGTTCTATCAGACATCTCCAGCTTTTCCCAGATAGGGGAAATAATAGAGGGGCAAATAGAGCCTTAATAGCAGGCAGGAATACTTCTTGGTGTCTGCATCAAGCAAAAACCATTGCTGGAGAACAGAGCATTGCCATGGAGAACCCACAGCCAACCAGGGAATGCTGTACTCAAAATGGGACACAGGGAGTAGAGGGGACACAGCTGACCCCAAGAGATATCCCACAGCCCATGGCTTCATGCTCAGCATGGAAAGCTGGGGGAGAAGAAGGAAGGGGGAATGTGCAAAGTGATGACAATTGTCTTCCCAAGTCACCATTTCACATGATGGAGCCCATTGTCCTGGGATGGCTGAGCACCTGCCTGTGATGGAAGGTGGGGAATGAATTCTTTGGTTTGCTTTTCTTGTCTGCTTGGATTTTGCTTTACCTATTAAACTGTCTGTGTCTCAATCTGTGAGTTCTCATTTTTACTCTTTTGTTGAACGACTGCTTTGGGGTGAGCTGCTGACTGGGGTTAAACCACGGCAGAGACTGAGTAATGTAACACTGAATAAATCCTCCCTTTTGTCCTTTCAGGCAGCATTACTCCTACTAAAAAGGCAACAGGCCAGTCTGAAAAAATCCAGCTCTGTTCATGAGTGTTCATGAAGTTCCTCGAGTCTGGGTGCACATCACTGAATTTGGATTTTGTCCGTATTATTTCCTTCCCCACCTCCTTGTTCAGACAGGCTGCTGTGGAAGCCAGAAGGGTTGTTTCCTGACATGCAGACCCTGGAAATCCCACTGTTTCCTCCTAGGCTGAGTTCTGGGAACACCATACTCCATCCAGCTCTCTTTTAACAGCTTTAGGATCAGCTCCCAGTAGAGGCATGAGACATGATTCCTCCTGCCCTTGCCATGAATCCAACATCATCAGCATTCCAACCATGGCAAAATCACCTTGGTTTACACACAAAAAGATATGGCCCAAAGGTTCCAGACCCAGCCCAAGGCTTGCAGCCATGACCTACAGCCACCACAATGCCTGTGAGCAATTTGCTTTCCTAGAAGCAGGATCTGCTTTTAAACTGAAGTCCAGCAGCAGAGTAGGTGGCCACTTAATATCTCCAGGTACTTTCAGAGAAGATTAGGTGAAAGTCCAAATCCAGGTTGACATTCCCTCTCTCTGAGAAACAGGCCTGCAATAAATAAGGCTGCGTGCAAGTTGTTGTTCCTGCTGCACTGCTCCACTCAGGCACTTACTGCCAATATGTTCCTCATTAGCACTCTGGGAAGCTGTGAGTGCACAAGGCTCTCTGTGCAGCCCCATTTTCATTCTATTCTCGAACACATGGAAACACTTTAAAAGTAAGAGCCTTGGGACCTGTGCAAGGGTGACAAGTGACGAGATGAGGAGAGGAGACCAGAGCCAGCCCCTGACAAATTTGAACCATCCAGTCTTTAATCCACAACAACCCCAAAAAATTGATGCTAAACAAACCTAGCCTTTTTCTGAAAAGAGATTACATGTGTAATGGAAAAATTACGGGTATGGGGAGTCTGGCCTGCAAAAAATTGGATAATATTAAGAGCCTTCAGTTTTGCTTTCCATGATTAATGGAACTTCCCCTACATGCAACTCAGTCAACATTTCCATCTCCCTCAGAGCCTATTGAGAGCCCTCTATTTTTTTAATTTAAGGAAAATGGAATTTTAAGACTTTGTAGCATTTCCATAAGTTGCTGTGACCAGGTGATTGGCCATTTCCCCCTTCAAATACCATCCCCCTCACAAGGCAGAGGAGGGGAAGGGAGGGATATTGCCACAATATCTCCTACCTGGAACAGCATTTAGGTGCTTTTCAGGTTCAATGATTCTCTGATTTTCCTCATGGTATTGTAGCAAGAGGCAGGAGCAATGCCACAAAGCCAAGCACAAAACTGATCTGGTTCCCAGAGAGGACTTTGATATCCTGGTGCTGTTGGGTCTGATGGATCATGGGGATACCCAGATCTCTCCAGAAGGGAAGAGGCTCCACATAAACAAATGTCTAATGAAACAGTTGAGCTCTAGCACTGGACAAAGCAGAAACAGGCCATTAATGCCAACCTCACAGAACTTAAAGAGTTAAAGTTGTTGGAAGAGATGTTTGTGCATGTTGCTTTCATGCCAGTGGAAACATAAGAAAAAACCTAAACTCTCTGCACTGGCACAGCGGGTTCAGCTTTGATCTCTCAGGAGGTTCATTTCCTTCATTAGGCTTTTCTTAAAATTCACTTTTATGAAGGCTTTTAATTTCCCCCCTGCATTTCACCCTCCATAAAAGCCTTTTTATATTCATTTGACAAAGGGGCAGGTTTGGGGAGGAGAACCTCTTTTAATTGCCACTAAACATTACCTGAAGCTTCTGGTTATGTGCAGGGATGCTGGAGCTGTTCATTGTGACAGTCACAGGAACTGAAGGAGGGAAAAACCCCACAAAGGCAATAATAAACCATTAAAAGGAGCACAGAGAGGAGAGAGAGAAACAGACCCACAAAGCACTGACACAGGGAAAGGTGAGGCAGGACAGGGAACAGCAGGGACATCTCCAGCAGAACTTGGCTGGTCATTGCTGCAAAACAAGCAGAGCATTTACAACTCCCATCACCCACAGCCTCCCCTGTTTCACCTCTGCTGGTGCTGGATTGCTGATCAAACCAGAACCTCACCACAGCTCACGTGTCTGCTCTGTAAATACAACACAACTCCTTCCTCATAGTGGGACTGCCCCCCACAACTGGAGTTGACTGGGCTCTCTCCTTCCAGTCACAAGAAGCAGCTTCATTTGACAGTAGTTTGTGGCTTTACCCCCACTATTGCTATTAAAAAACTTAACTTCTTATGATTAGTCTGTTACTTGAAGTAATTTAAACAATGAAACAATCAAAGCAAATTGGAAGAGTATTCACCAGCTCGTTTGTGTGGATGAACTTGCTTAAGTCCTTGGAAGCAGATATTGTTCTTAATGAGAAAATTGTGTCCAGATCCCTGCCTGTGTGCTGTGCTGAACCCTCAGAAGTTGTGTCCTCTGACAGGAGATAACAATGCAATTTTGCACTCCCAACCTGCTTCTACTAGAGAAAGAAGTTGCTATTTCTAGGCAATTTCCAAGGGATAGATTCTGATCTCACATAAAACATGAACCGACACAAGGAAGGCCATTAAGTTATTCCAATTTTAAGCCTGGAGTAGCAGAGAAAAGGTTCTGCCCTGCCTTTTACTTTCTGATGTTCACTTAATTCACTGTAACATGAACACAACTGGATTTAACAGGACTCAACAACTGCAATAGCTCACAGTATCCCTTTAGTCCTGGAAGCACAAGCCTCTGCTTTTCTGCCACATCAACCCCAGGCCTTCCCCAGCCCAAACTCAATTTCAATTACATTTAACAAAGCTAGGTGGATGGACAGCATGAAGTCAGATGAAGTTCAGTGCAGACAAATGCCAGGTAATGCACTTAGGAAAGGATAATTTGAACTACACAGAGAAAAAAAAAAAAGAAACCTAGAATGCTTTTGCAAGATAATCATCTGCTGTGCACAGAGAGGCCGGGAACTGAAAAGATTCTAATGGAAAGAGATGGCAAGTCCTTCCCTGGGAAGCTGCTCAACCCAGCTCACAGTAATCTGAGCTCAGCCTAACTCTTGTAGTACTGCAGCAACAGAAAAGTTCTGAGAGATCACAGAGATACCTCCACACAAGTAGAGCTTGAATGGAGTTGGAGTCTGCTGGAGAACAGGAGAGGATCCATCAACGAGTCAGAGCACGTGAGAAGGTTCTGGGGACTCAGCTGCAAAGCCCAGGGCAGAGAGATTTCTCTCCCCAAACACCTCAAGTTCTAGTCTAGACTTCCAGGAGTCCAAATCCTTTCCCTTTCACTACGGGTGAACAGGACCCATAATACATTAACAGTCATTTTACAGGATAGGAGCCTGTGACAAACAGAATCCCAGATAAGACTCTCTGAACAGGCTCCCCAGGGTTTGGTCACGGCCCCAAGGCTGCCAGAGCTCCAGGAGAGTTTGGACAACAGGGACAGGGGGGGATTTTTGGGGTGTCTGTGCAGGGCCAGGGGTTGGACTGGATGACCCTTGAAGGTCCCTTCCCATGCAGGGTGTGTTATGAAGGAGAGTAAACCCTGCTCCTCGCTCCCCATCCACTGCCTTAAACACCGAGATCTTCCCTTCCACACAGCTTAGGATGGCATAGAGAGACAACACGGATGTGAGAGATGCAGCATTCCTTGTTCAGGGCTTTGCTGGCCTTCCCTGACTGCCTCAGCAGGGACTGCAGCCCCCAAGGAGCTCGACCCAGGACCGGGAACACATTCCATGAAGTGTGGGGCCATCTGATGGTGGGAAAAGGCAGCGCCAGGCAAAGCATCCCAAATGCTTCTCTGCCTTGCTCCATTCATCTTCAGTAATTGAATGCGTGCCCTGGGGGGGAGAGCTGTGCAGGGGCCAGAGGGAGGGAGGGGGAACAGTATTTATATTTGTCTGCCCAGATTTAGTTTGTCTTTATCTCCAGCTATTTTGAATGTCATGGGGAGTTAATGAAGACATGTTGTGCATCTGCAACGCATGGAACAACTTCTCTCCTGTCTCAGCATATTAAATTCTTTCTTACTTACATTAGGAATTACAGGGGAAGAACAGACACAAACAAAAAGGGAAGAAAGATAAAAGGAAAGCAGAAAGAGATAAGACAGTAGAAGAAAGCAAGGAGGAAACTCCCCTTTTTCTTTTTAATTCAGTTCTCAATGTTGCATCACAAGGCATTTTCTAGCCCCTTCACCATTTCTGTCTTAATTAGAAATGGAAAAACTGTCCCGGTCCATTTGGCAGGACGTGGGAACAGCCTCTTAAACACCCCCTTCAATATCGTTTTGCCTCTCAGTCCACTCCCCACGACAAAAGTAAGCCAGGGTGAGGGCACAGGGATACAGAGATGAATCCTGAGCTAAAATACCCTCCCTGGTGACAAGTGGCACATCCCCAAGCCCTGCTGTAACCCACTGCAGCCATCAGGTCTCCCTCCAGAACCTGGGAAGGACATGCCATACAGCAGGAGCTCAGGGTCTCCACCCCAGGCGCAGACACTGTTCTGCAGCTGGATATTTTTAGTTGCTCC
The DNA here is from genome assembly GCA_013400695.1 of Neodrepanis coruscans. Classification (NCBI taxonomy): domain Eukaryota; kingdom Metazoa; phylum Chordata; class Aves; order Passeriformes; family Philepittidae; genus Neodrepanis; species Neodrepanis coruscans. The sequence goes on along the minus strand of VYZS01068625.1, from coordinate 75,618 downwards.
TCCTGTGCTACAGACAGGAAACTGAGGCAGACAGCGAGTACAGGCTCAGATCTATAAAGGCTTTCTGGCCTCCAGTCCCTGTCTTAAGACAATCCCTGGCTTGGATCTCTCCAGTCATTTCCAAGAGAAGAGACAAGGCAGTGGCAGAGAAAAACCCTTTCCCTAGGATATCCCTTCCCTGGCTCTCCCCTCTCCCTTCTGGGAGAGGCAAGAGTACAGACTTTCCTTAATCACGGGGCTGTTCTCTTAGAAATTAAGATCTTCCTTTTCCTGGCACTTCCCATCCTCTCTTTCCCTGAGGCAAGATCTGGCACACCTTAGATGTTCTGGTTTGGCCTGAGGTTTTTATTTAGACTGTTCCTTGCTTAGGGTATTCTCTGTTTATATCATTGGAGGGTGTTAATAAGGGCAGAATGGTTTCCAGATCCACACCAGCTGACTGGATTTCCTGAATCCACGCCATCTGTAAAAACAGAAATGTTCCCTTCTCCTTGTACACACAGATAAATGCATTAATGCTAAACCTCCCGGGGCAGGAATACAGGAGAGGGTTGGAATTCTGGCCAACTGAAACCCAGCAAGTTCTGGAATGAGGCACAGAACTACCATTTTTATTGTGCAGGCTGAAGACATGAGGGATCTCATCACTCTGTGGGACAGACAGAAGAGCTTGACATTTTAAAAGAGCACACTAAGGAGGTTCTGGCACCTCTCTCAGGCACATCTGGCACTGGCCACCCTCAGAGACACCAGATTATACAAAGTGAAACCCTGGCTGGTATTACAGCACTTACATTTGCCCATCACTCAGCTCTTCCATTCCAGGACAAGCTTCCCTGGAGCTCACAGGACACACAGGGCAGCCCAGTGCACTAATCCAGGTGCTTCTCAAGCACAGCGAGAGATGCCTGAAAGATGAAACACTTGGGGACCAATACCTGTGTTTGCTGAGAGCCTGAGGTCTGTCAGCCACAAGGATTTATGCCTTGTGAGCCTCACACCAGTTTGACAACAAATTCCCAGTTTGGGCTGAGCTATGCAAACCAAACTGAGCTGAAAACCTGATGTCAGCCGAGACCTCCATCCTTTCTCACCCAGTGCTCACCAAGTTCACACACAAACTGCAGTACTACCTGAGCACTGGTGTGCAGAGGTGAGCACAGGACTGAGACTGCCTAATGTTTCCACTATTTGTTCTCCCCATGTAACTCAGCTAAATGCTGCCCAGAGTCTTTGGAAGGAAATGACAGCCAGCAGTGCAGACAAAAAAAAAATCATTTTTCTAATACACCAGCACAAAAATCACTCTCAGGTAAAAGCAGGTTAAAGCATCAAAGGGCAAGTGTGGCTGAAGGAGGAGCAGCAAGCAGCTTTGAAACACTCAGAGGAGCAAGGCAAAGGGATTGAGGAGTTAAGCCCCTTATCCAGGGACTTACAACCAGAACTAGGATGTCTAAGGGGTATCCCCAAGGGTGATAATTTTGTTTGTTCAGCAAACTGCATCAGCCCAATGCACCTGATGAGCTCTGCAAGGAAGGGGAATAAGAGCACATTCACATACCCACTCTATTCCAGCAGGAATGAAGTGTGCTCCATGAACAAGCAGAAGCTCTGACCACACCTTATCTGCCTAAACCATTTATCTCCCTGAAAACATTGACAGCACAGAATATTTAATGTCAAACCTCTTATTTAGTCACAGCAGAAATGAGTCTGTTCCCCTTTGGGAGCTTCTTCCCTGCCCCAGCTCATTGAAACCCAAACACCTGGTTATTGTTTTCTCTCCTGTGAATAAAAGTTTCCTTCAACATCCAGACTTCAAAGGGCCCAATTCAGTGAAATTTTCATTGTTGGAACATCAAGCTCTGGACACGAGAGCTGGCTCATGGTTTGGCTTCCAAGTGAAAACAGCCCATGTGTGTTCACAACAAACCCAGTCACCAGCGTGGTGTTTCTGAGGAATTCTGCTCTGTGCTGGCAGAAATGCTGCAGTCCTCAGATTTTCCAAATATTAAACCCTTGATGTGTTCAGAACTGCATTTTGAACCCCCAAATTAGAACAATACTGCTCACATTATGCCAGTATCTTGTTTAGCACATGACAAATATTTACCTCAATTAAAAGGAGAAATTTTCTCCACATTATTCGTAAAGTCACCAAACTCCAGGAGAGCAGTTCTGCAAATACTGGCCAGAATCCAAAAGCACTCTGTTAGAAACAATCTTACTGTAATACAGACCTACACTAATGCATATGTATGAAGATTCAAGACTTAAATCCTTTTTTTTTTTGCTTCCATCTCATCAAATTAAGCAGAGTTCAGCAACATAATTATTTCAGATTCCAATGCAATACATAAACTTGATTATATCTGCATGTTTTGCCTTCAGTAACAGAACCTCTGACCATCCAGTTTGATCTCAAGAACTCTGAAATTCAAGACAAAGAAAAAGCCACTAACTTTTTGATAACTCAGCTCAGTTTTCTGCTCTATATTGTGTGTTTGTCATAAAGGGACTTGGAAGATTGTACTTAACAAAATACATTCAACAGTAATGAACCAACTAATCCTAAAATCCTCTCTCGAATAAAAGCCAAGACCAAGCTTCCCATTTTCAACTTCTTTATTCTTTAGTCAGCCTCCCAAAAGTCACTTTATATGGTTCATGGTTTAATAGAATTTTAAGAACCATTGTCTTCTGGGGTTTTTATTAAAAAAAAAACCACCAAATCTATTGCCTGTGTCAGAAGCTTCCTTACTCTGTATTTATTTTCATACTAAAAACTTTATTATCTACAGCAACACTATGATTTCATCTCTGCCTCAGTTTCCCTCATGAACGAACTCACTCGGGTGATCACACAGTAATTGCTGTGATGGCAGAACCTTCTTGCCACTAAAGCATTTCATTGTTTCACACCATTGATTTCTTCTCCAAAGTAATTAAGAGCATGAAAGACAGGAATGAGCCTCATTAGCTCCCACAAGCACAGGCATCCTCCTGCTCTTCCATGAACCTTTCCAAGGTACAACAACTCGCTGGAGGTACCCACAGGCCTGTCAAGCAGCATTCCCTGCCCAGCCTTTCCCAGGCTCTCTCTGATGGCTGCCTTACATGCAACACCAAGCACAACAGCCAAGCTCACCAGATGGTATCCTAACAAAATCCCTGTGTTCCAGCCTGCACAGATAGTGGAGATCAGCAGGAAAATGCAGTGGGCAGAGCTACCCAGAGCCATCAGCTCCAGCTTCTCTCCCTCTCTCCTAAACCCCACTGACAGTCTCTCAGACCAAAGTAAGCCATTTGCTGGATCTCCCTTATCTTATTGTACATCAATTTGCTGAAACATTCATGGGATCACTCCGCATTTCATTTACCCTTAAGGCCAACCCCTCTGCTTATTAAATTAAGAAGATGAATGAGAGATTTGCTCTCTCGCTCGCAGCCCAGGGGATTCATTAGTCAAGTAAATGATTGCACTTGCCTCAAGTTATGCTACTGCAATGTTTGTAATGTGTCTTCTGATCTCAGCTCCCCATGCACTTTTTGGAAACAAGGTTGGCTTTCAGACAGGTCACATTTAATTCCAGTCATTCAGCTTCAGCAAATGGAAAAAAAAGGCCTGAAATTCACGATTCCATTCCTGTCCTTCACTCAGGCCCTCAAACACACAAGGGAATCAGGAGCTACATGTAAGGCACCAATCTGTCCCATTTATGTCAGTATCAGGCACAGTGACCATTTTAGTGCAGATTTGGGGACACAGTGACACAGAGAGTGACAGAGCTGGGCAGGAGGAAGCAATTCCCCCCATCAAGTTGGATCATTAATTAAGCATGGAGGAAGCTGTTAACAAGCTCCCTTTTGCCTTCTGGAAAGGAGGTGGCTCCAGGTAAGTGCAGACACAGGACAGCAGCACTTCTGTGTGCAAGAGCAGGAAAGCAGGAAGAAAATTGGCCCTTTGGAAAAAGGTTAAAATTCACATCCCAATTAAACTGCACCACCGTGTAGATGGAAAGGAGGTTGAACACAAATGAACTCCAGGGAATAGGTGCCCCTAATTCTGCAAGGCTGCTCCATGAAAAGCCAGATCATGGCTGGGTGAGCAGTGCAATGGGCATCAGGGAAGAGATTCCCTCTGCTGAGCCACAGGAAAATAATCCAACAGCACATTGCACACCTTGTAAGTGACTTACAAGTTGTGTTGTCATGTCTGTGGATTCAGTAGGACAGAGCCTGCCCCCTTTAACACTAGGGGATTGTCACAGCAAAAGGCACAGCTTCTGGGTAATGAAGCACATCCCATTTTTTAGGAATGACACCCAGTACAAATCCAAGAGAATCCCAGGTGGCTGCACATTCTGCTGCAAAGCTACACAATGAGTCTGAAACCTCAGGCATTAGGAATCTGCCCAGTCCTTGAAAATTTCCCAGCAAATCTGTAACAAAACCTAAATAAAAAATTTAAGGGCTGCTCTTTTCCCAGCACTGCACCTGAGTAAAGCAACACAGCAGGCAGAAATGCTCCTTCCATGAAATGGATCACAGCTGCAGGAGGAAAGCCTGGGAAAGCAGAAAAGTGCACTGAACACCTGAGGGACAAAGGAGCTTTCAGAAGGGAGGAACTAATCTAATGGCAACAGCTGTGAAAAGGGAATTAATCCATCTGAGCCAACATCACTGTCCTCCCTCTCTTTGCCATTGCCCATGGACTGAGGACTTATTTATGTCACAGCTTTGCCACAACTTCCTCACCTGACCTTCATCTGTCATTTAAACCCTGTCTATAAATAGCATAACATGACAATTGTGCTGCATCTGCAGAGGAGAGGTTTAGTCAGGACTGATCTCACACAGTGAACAGGTCCAGCATGAGGCACAGACTGAGCTGCATTTGCTTGGAACCATAACAGGACACACCCCAAAAAGAGGTGTCACTCCAGGGAAGAGCAGGACGCAATTCTGATAAATTTGCATATGTGGGTGCTCCCATTTACCGAGCAGCATAATTAGGAGTAACCTTGGAGTAGCCTGTTGACCAGCAGAGGATTTTACGGTGGTCACAGAGAGCTGCCAAAATCCATTCAAAAGAACTCCTGAATCACAGACTGGTTGGGTCTGAAGGGACCATGAAGCTCGTCTCATTCCAGGGTCACCACTATCCCAGATTGCTCTAAACCCCAACCAACATGACCTGTAACACTTCCAGGGATGGGGCAGCCACACCTTCTCTGGGCAACCTGTGCCAGGAACTCCCCTCTCTCACAGGGAACAATTTCTTCCTAACATCCAATCTAACCCTGCCCTCTGTCAACATAAAGCCATTCCCTGTTATGCCATCACTTCATGCTCTTGTCAAAAGCCCCTCTCCCTCTCTCTTGAAGTCCCTGTAGGTATTGGAATCCTATGCCGTATTTCTCCTGGTCGAATTAGCTGCCAAGGGCTCTGCCAGCCCACACAGGAAAGGGCTCTTAGTCCTAAACAGAGAATTTTCATGACAGAAGAGACAGGAATCACCCAGTATGTGTAAGGTTGGGATGTAACAACATTACAGTATCACAAATCAGGAATTAACCCTAAAATCTACTTCCCACTCCAGCTATGGCTATTTCAGCCTATATCTCAGATGCTGATCAGTAAGCAGGAGCCGCAGAGCAGCAGCCGGAGCTGCTGGAACATTTTGGCTGCAAGCTGTGAAGACGGGGCTGCTCAGCTCTGCACAGACCCTTTGAGGGCACACGCCGTGTATACACACAGTGTTTGCACACATTCCATCCCTTTTCCTGGGCTTTGAGCTCAAATACTCCACGGCGACCACCCCAGGGGGACCCCAGACCCCCAGCGAAGGAGGGATGTGGGGATATTGTGTGCACTCAGCGATGGGTCCAGTGACAGGTTTAGAGCGTTTATTTGAGGAATTACACATTCGAGGTGTTCAGCCTCCCCCTGCTCAGAGGGGACCCCCCAATGGGCTGTTTTTACCCGCACCGACACCCCGGGCAGGGGCAGGCGCATCCCGGGAGAGGATGCGCTCAGCTCCCTCCCCAGCTTCCACCCGGGAAAACTTATCCTATGCTGTTAGCGAGACATACAAATTTGAGGAGCTGACGCCATCTAGTGGGTTTGATCGCATCCAGCCCGGCCGGGAGCCCCCCGGGTGTCCTACTCAGGGTCCTCCAGCCTTGTCCTGAACAACAGGGCTTGAGGAGAAGGTGAAACAGAGAAAGCTTCATCTTGAAAAAGTCGATGGGAAGTGATTGTGCTGCTTCTAAAATGCGGGACAGGATAGGATCCCTTCCAGTACCTGAAGGGAGCCTTCAAGGAAAATGAGAAGATGCTTTCCAAGGACCTGGTGTGTGACAGGACAAGGGGGAATGGCTTCACATTGACACAGGGTTGGATGGATTATTAGGATTTCTTCCTACTAAGGAAGAAATTGCTCCCTGTGAGGGTGGGGAGGCCCTGGCACAGGTTGCCCAGAGAAGCTGTGGCTGCCCCATCCCTGGAAGTGTCCAAGGCCAGGTTGGAGCAACCTGGGGCAGTGCAAGGTGTCCCTGCTTTAAAATCTCTTCCAACTCAAATCATTCCAGGGTTCTACAATCCCCAAGACTGACTGATATCACCAGAGAAACCCCAACTGCAGAGCTGTGTGGGTGACCCCAGCAATGTGTCCTGGCTAAGGGGAAGGATGGGAAATAAAAGAAGTTGCCAAGTCTATCTGTGGAAACGTAAAATAAAGGCAAGTCCCATGAGAAAATTAATGTAATTAAGAGACTGTGCTTGGTAGTAGTGTTTCAGAGAGAGCTGTGTGGACACAGACAGCAAACAGGATGTCAAAGATAAATGTGCAAGAATTATACAGTGTAAATATGTTAATTCTGCTACAAAAACATGTTATTTCAGAAAGTTGCCAGTGTCTGCAGTTCTGTACTGAGTACATCTGCAAGGGCTCTTGTGTGTTCCTCTGCCTGAAACCTGCACAGCATGGGCTTATTTCAAGGGCTTTGGAGATTACTTTGTTATCCTGAGAACAAGGTGGGGATTCGTTCCAGGCACAGAGCATTAGCTGCAAGTCACAGAATTCAGTAGCTGGTATGACCAGGAATCAAAGTATTTCTAACAGGGTTAATGTCAGTCATTTTAGGGTGTCTTCTGAAGACAGACATAAAAGGAACTACAGGGATTTAGTCTGAAGTCTCCTCTGCAGCTAGCAGAAAATTCCAAGAGATCTTCAATTGCATTGAGTTTAATGTCTGCAAATCAAAGCCTTGAACATTCCAGACGTCACCTGGGCCAGAGCGCCCAGTAAGACTCTCGCATCTCTCAGTGGGGCACAATTGTTGCACATTCACGGGATTATCTAATTAGGAAACTCCTGCAGATCATGAGTTTGCTCTGCCATGGTCTGATATTGGCTCACGTGTCTCTCCTGGGACACAGATCTGCCTGGCAGTGTTGGTCCAGCTCCAGCTGATCTCAGCCTTGCAGCAGGTTGGAAGTGACCTCCAAAGATCACCTCATTCCAATCCCTGTGCCATGGGCAGGGATGGTGTCTGTAATGTAAACCCCCAGCAAGGAGGAGGATGCTCGGATCACCATCTGGCCTGGCCACTCCGTTTTTGGAGGCTGATGCCTCAGAGTTCCCTTTCTAAGCTCTGCCTGATGTGCCCTCCAGCTTCCTGCTGCGTTTTTGGTTGGCAATTTGTACAGTCAAGAGGGTTGATTGCACTACTGTAATTAAGATGATGCCACTGTAGAGTAAATGACTTTACAATCTGTTACAATCAACATCTTTGCTGTAACAGCATTTGCCTCCGAAGCTGATGCAAAACCTCTGCTGTTGCTGAGCTGTCCTGGAAGGGTTGGGAAATGCTGATCTTGCTGTGAAGGTGTTGCTGGCAGTTTATGCAATGCCCCACCTCACACACCCCACAGGCAAAGCAGGTTCAGGCAGCACCTGAAGGCTGCAGGAAGACACGAGACTGAAGCCTTTTCCTGCATCCCAGAGGTAGTGGAGGGTTGCACATCCCTGGGGACCCAAAGTAGGTCTATTTGTAAAAAAGTTGTTTTCTATTTCACAAAGGCAAATTTGTGGTTTCTGGTTTTTGCCCTACACACACCAAAATGTGGCTCTTCAATGTGCAAAGTCAGGAGCAAAGCAGCAGTAGTGTGGGCAGGAGAGGGATGAAATGTTCTTCTGACCTTTTTCTTATGAGGACAAATGTACCACCCCTGGATCTGAATAATCTGAAAGCCATTTCTGCTATTCCACCAGGCTGGGAGGGTGACACAGAATTAATCTGAGATGCCTTATCTGAGTTTCAGGCACATCAGGCATAACAGGGCCAGAAAAAAAAAGTGATTTATAACATTCAGGGGAAATAAATCATAATGTATTAGGGATGCTCTTAGATCCTGTATGGATCCTACACAGATTTTTTAACTTAATATCTGGGTGCCAATATCTGGAGAGGTGCTGGATGCAGCATGTAAGGGTTTTTTTTTATTTTTGGCTCAAATGTGCTCCAGCAAGAAAGTAAAAGGAGCATTTGCTGACAAAAATACAACCACCCTCTTGGCTTGCTGACCCCTTTCTCTCAGTAGAAAGTTGAAAGCTGTTTGAAGCTTGCAAGTGTATGTAAGTGACCTTATTTTGGAATGAAATCCACATTTATAGCTCCTGCCACAGAAAGAATAGCTGTGATTTCCTCTCCAGTGACACACTGACCTTTCAATTGAGCCTTGAGCTTCCTGTGGTCTGTCTGAGAGCAGTGTCTCTGTGGTACCATGTCACTGCTCTCCAGACTTGTAAACATCCAGAGCAGTTACACAGTGTGTCACTGATACCTGATGGAGCTACAGAAACAAAAACTGCTGCCTGCAGGACTTGTTCTGTGTTGAGACTTGAGTGCAATGTCAATGAAAGGGCAGGACTGGAGACCTGCACTGATCTTGGGGACTTTGAGAGCTGTTGTCAGACAGCCAGACCTGTAAAGCTGTACTGAGGCTGTTCAGTTGCCCATTATAAATTATGATCTCATCTAAAAAAAAACCCCAAACAAAATAAAAAAATACAAATATTTTACTTTGTATATTGTTTAACACTATTTCAAGTAAAAAAAAAAAAACCAACAGGAAGGTTCCTGTTATCTCAGCAATATTATTCACCACTAGAAGAATTTGTTCATGTCTATGGGCTAATTTAGAGGCAACGCTGAGCAGCAGGGACCCTCTTCTAATCTAGCACACTGGTTAAGTCCCATGCTTATTATCACCATGGGATTTTGTACCTATTTATTAAAATCAAGACCACAGGTCTCAGCCTGGGATCAGCAGGGCAGGTGCATTTTTCCCCGGGTGTGAAATCCAAGGGTGAGAACTCTGCAGTATTGTGTAGATGTGCAGGTGGGGCTGGGAAAAGAGAAGATATAGGAAGGAAGGATGGATGGATGGATGGATGGATGGATGGATGGATGGATGGGTACTGGCATATATTATCATTTGCTACACCATCCTTTATTTTCACAACACAAAGGAAATCTCCAGCCTTTGTGAGAATGAGTTAAAATGTATAAGTCACATTCCTCCTCTATCCATCTTTTCCCTTTTCATCCTTAAAGTTCGTACAAAGGCACTTCCATATTTACTCCCAGCTGCTGGTGGAGTTCCCTTTTCCAGGGCAGGCACTACTCCACAGCTTCCAGGAGGTGGCGAGCTCTCAATTCACATCGCTCTGTGCTTCCACTCGCTTCCCCGAAGCAAAGAATTTGCGGGAAGCAAAGGAATACAGAGCCCTGTTTGTTCATGAGGTGAAAGCCTGTGACCAAGGGTGAGACAGAGGGAGAACTGCCCGGGACTGATCCACAGTGTCAGTGACAGGGTCCTGTCACAGATCACAGATCACAGTTTGTCACCCTCCAGAGCAGAGAACTGTGAGACAACAGGCACAGAGAGGCTGAAGCTGCAGCATTTTCCCAAACTTTCTGAACATGCTGATTTTCCCAAAGAATTCTGCATTAAAAGGTGGCTCGAAACGATTCCTATCAAAAGAAAACAAAACCAAGATGGTTTTGGGAAAATGATGTTCTCCCTCTGCATGTTGGCAGGCACACTTTTAACTTCCCAGAATCACAGAATCATAGAATGGTTTGGGAGGATCATCTCATTCCACCCCAGCCATGGATTGGGACACCTGCCACTAGAGCAGGCTGCGGTCATACCAGTGATCTTCATCTTTTCCCCAAAACTCTTCTCACTCTAGGAAATCTCTCCCAGCTGTAAAATGTATCTAAACACACTATTTGAAGAGATAAGCACAGCAGTTCCCAAAGAAATAGCTGCTAAAAAGCAGGGAATTACCCTTCGAATTGCTGGAAAAGAATTCTTTGAAACCAGTGTGAAATGCCTTGGCAGAGTGGGGCAACTTTCACCAGAGCTGCTTCTACAATCCCAGCCTTTTGCTCCTGTCGGCATTCCACTGCTTCTGTTAATTGGATGAGACATCTGGGAGCAGCCCTGGCAGTTCTCCAGGAGCTCACACATTCCTGTGCCTGGAGGGCTTTGTGCTCCTGCCTCTCACCACCACGAAGAGGTGTCTGAGCCGCAGCATCACCGAGGGTGCCCTCGGGATCTTCCTCTGCTCCAGGATACCGGGAGCAGGAGGTGGGAAGTAAAATCTCATCTCCTGGGCAGCCCCTTCGTTGACACTGAGTTCCTCTCCACTTTCTCATCTGGACAACCTACAGAAGGTGGAATTAACCCAAAACTGGAGAGATGAAGCCTAAATCCTGCAGAACCCAGTGGACAGACAGATGACTCCTCAGATGACACTGACAGGAGTCAGAGGAGAGACACAAACTCAGGCTTCTCAAAGCCCTGTTCACATTCCATTGCCTCTGAGACACTGGGATAAAGAAGGGGAAGCACCATGATTCCAGCCCTGCCATCTCTGAGTCCAGCCTCGGTCAGCAACAGCTTGGGGACCACTGAAACATTTTTTTGGTAATACCATTATCTGACAATTAGAACATTTGATGCTCCATGCAGGGACGATGTGTAGCCTCAGGCCTTCTGAGAATCACCCTGAGAGCCTGGATAATAAGGCAAAGACAGAAAAAAGGCTTGGGCAGCTGTAAATTAAACCAGAGGCTGGGCTCGTGTCATCACTGGAATATAAAGGGCATCACTAGAAATTTCCTCTGGGAATTCACACAATCCTCAGCTTTGCTTTGCAACACTTCCCTGCAGTTTTGAACCCGGGCCAGACCTTTCAGACTTCAACTGCTGAACTTGTGCCTCAACACCAACAATATAGGAATGACCACAAATGTGTAATTTGGGAGAGACTTAAAAAATAATTTTTTCCTTGAGGCATAAAGTCAATTATAGGAGTTACTCCATATTAAGTTCTTCCACTCCTGCCACCGATTCATACAATAAGATCTCTCTGAGGTCAATGTCCTCTGACATACTGAAAAATGGCAAAATAGTCAGTAAAAGGCTGTGGATTTCAGGTCAACCACAATAATTTTATCCGTTCTCTTATGAAATGTATTGACAAAAATCTTGGGCTCAGTCTCTCAAGCCACACAAGGGGGAGTAGTTTTCATCATGCCAGTGGAACAGTCTTGGTTTAGCTTTGAGAGAAAATTATGATTTTACAAAAGTAAAATGTTATTTCAACTATAGAGTTGCATTTGAAGGAAGGTAGGGCCCAGCTCCCAGTGTGGCTGTTGAAGAGGGATTTTGTCTCTTCCATTATCCCATGAGAAAGAAGCAAAAGTGACAGCAGGAGGTAATAACCTTCAAATCCTCTCCCAACCCCATAATGAGTCCAGCCCCAGATAAACTCACCTCTCTGAGCTTATCAGAAAGGGCTGGGCTGCAAGTTTTAGTTACAAATGGAGAGAAGAGTCTCAAGAAGTTCATTTGTCATTTTGGCCTCAGTGGTTTCAAAGTCAGATTTGAGATGAATGCAGATGCTGCCCATGAAATGTTACAGATGGAGCTGCTGAGTTTGGCTGCCTGGCCTGGGCTTGAACCTCTGTTGAACAGTCTGCTCTTCCATGTTAGTCAGCAGAGAATTAAAGCACATCATCTGTCTTTTTCCATCTACACTCTGAGGTAAAGCTTGGCAGCAGGGCTGGAGTTCATGTAACAGCTGGCACATAATGCAAGGTGCTGAGTGTGCCTTTTCCCTGCAAATAACTATGAATTTAGGATGGATCTGAGGGAGTGGGGCTGGTGAAACTCTGGCCTGGTACTGCTTGAGAGTGTTTGCACTTCCCTTTGTCATTAGGTCTGGCTCTGTGCCTGGAGGAAATGAACTTGGATTTTTTTTCCTAATAGACATGGAACTGATCCAAGTACCAGCACCAGCTACTGCCAGGCTCATCAGGGATATCAGCAAGTGTGATTACCCTCAGAATTAACTGTCCTCACTGAGCAAACAGTCCAGGGGAAGCCAGTGCTGCCTATTTATAGAGAATGAAAAATTTGTACAGACCCAGATAGGGAACACTGAATGTGTGGCTTAAATGTAGCAGCTGAAAGGTTACCCTGTGTCTGGGAAAGCCCAGATCCATTTGCTGTCTCTGCCTCAGTATCTGTCCAGGAACACTGGCTGACTTTCCAGGGTTTCTACATAACTCCCAGCTCCCTGCCGTCCCCAGGCAGGGCAGGAGCTGGGAACAGCCTGTGAGGATCTGGAAATCCTGGAGCAATGCTCACAGTGCCTGGTCAGTCCAACCAAGGGGGGAGATCCCTTGCTCACTGTATTCACTCTGGATAAGTTACTCAATCTGTCTGGAGATCCCAATGGGAATTCATTGGTGTCCTCACTGCCTCATTCCTTTGGCAATGGAGATCCAGGGTGCAGACATCTGGTTCTCATCCTTCACCCAAGTTGCAAATGGGAACTTCCCTGATCAATGAACAAGAGGATTGGTTAAAATACCAAGAACACCTTTCCACAAGCAGGGATTACTGTCAACATCTGCCTGCACATTGCTGGGTCCAGATTCACTTTGATACAGCGGCTGAGAAGCCAAATCCTGGTGTCTGTCACTGCTTGGAGTAAAAGAAAGACCCCAAGTCTCTGGCAGCTGTGACACATAAACATGGAGTTCCCTTCCAAATGGGATCAGATCCACTTCAGCTCATGTACATCGATTTGCCAGTCTAAAAGTTGTATCCAGCAAGTCAAACTTCTGAAGTTCACTGAATTTTATAGACTAAAATCAATGACTTCATGGTAGAGCAGCACTTGCATCCTGCATGAAATATTACAGGATGCCACTCTTGTAATTTCCTCCTGCCTTGATCATGATAACACAGTCCCTGAGGCACTGGAAAAGGAGAGAACTTGTGCCAAGTGGAGGAGATGGAAATGGGAGAGTTGCTAGTAAAACAAAACATTGTTAAGGAAACAGCATTTGAGTGTGATTGTGGTGTGATAGGGAATGTTTTGTCTTTTTCTTCATCGATCACTCAGATTGGGAAGGGATAATATTTTTTAAACCATTCTTAGGTCAGTGCTGTGATATTATCAGCTCTAGTGGGTTCAGAGAGGGTTCTGGGCTTGAGGCCAAATTTGTATCAAATAAAGAAGTCATGATTGTCTGAAGCAGGCCTTGGTTCTTCCCCAGTGTGTGTCTGCCTTGGTGATAATCCCTGGGAATGCCAACAGATCCCTAAGGCTTCCCAGAACACACAGCAGCTGCCCTGAGCAGTTCAGAGCCAGACACCAGATGTGGCACTAAAACCAGGGAAGGATGTTATATTTTACAACCAAGGGAAGCCAAGGCTATCCCAGATACACATAAATTGCCTCCAGTGTGGAGAAAGCATTAACTTTCAGTCCTTTAGCAAATACACTGAATCATACAAATGTTTTCATAGTATCATAGAATAGTATGAATTGGAAGGGACTTTTTTTTCACTGTGCTCAACCCCCTGCCATGGGCAGGGACACCTTCCACTATCCCAGGTTGCTCCAAACCCCATCCAACCTGGTAAACTTGCCTGCTAAACTGCACAAGGAGAAGTGGAAGGAAGAGCTTCACATCCAACAGCAGCTCAGGGATAACAAAGGGCAGAGAAGAGAGAACTTCTGGCCTGGATCATCCCCACCCCTTAGGGGTGTTATTCCAAGAGGGATTTATGTGTGAGCTTTAAAGAAGTGTGTAAGAAAGTCTGGCATTGCCTCCTTAGGCTCTGGCTGCTCCAGCTTTCCTCCTAATGCAGCAACTTTTAAAGCAAATCAGGAACTAATTTTACAGCTCAGGTTGGTGTTTTGGAGAAATGTAACTGCTGGGTTTAATTGCTCCTTTACAGGCAAAAGTTACTGGGATGTGGGATTCTGGTATTGAGGGATTTGGCTTCAACCCTCTGCCATGAGTGTGGTGGTTTATATGGACACAGTGCAAACTTTACAGGAAAGGACTGGTTGGAAGCTGGACTGGAGGAGGGCAACAGCTTCCCACAGTAAACCAGGAGTAAACTTGGAGGTCTTCCATGAGAAAGCAAAATGTGGTGAGATCACATCCCAAGCTGAACTGATAGAGGAGAGGGAATCCTTCCACAGCTGGAGGCTGATCTATACATGCAAATATGTGAAGTTACAGCTTCCATTAAAGTCTATCCATCACAGGCATCTTGGCATGTGACGGCTCCTCTCAGTCCGAGTGATTCATGGAAATGACCCTGATTTCAGCAGCAAGGAAGAATTTGCAAGATTTTAGCTTGGCAACTGGCAACACCATGAGTTTAGCAGAGAGATGGAAATTATGTACCAAGCAGACAAAAATGTGGGGGAGGATGTGTGCACAAAACAGCCTGGGAGTTTAGGAAAATATCCAGCCTCCCACTAAGTTGCTATGGGGTAATTAATGAAATGTCTCATTCTCTCCATTTTTTCTTCCAGTCTTTTCTTCCCCAGGGCCATGAGCTATCATCAAAGAACATTTTTATTTGGCTCAGTAGGTTAATAATGATGGATGGTTTCCAAGAAGCAGGTTTGGAGCCCATCTCACCTCCTGCTATAGACAATGAATCACAGCCCAGCTGGCCAGAGGTAGGAGGGGACATAAGGGCCTGGTGGTGTCAGCTGGGACTCCAGGACACAACCCAGCTTAGGAGGGACATCAGCAGATAGATGTGCCAGGAGCTGATGACATCTCTTCAGCAGCTTCTATTTTATATCTCCTCATTGTTCTGTGTGAGCTGACAGATCACCTGCCACTCTGCTCCCAGCAGGAGCCACCAGCTGGCAGAGTCTTCAGGCTGAAGCACCACACATCAAAAAAAAAAGGCTGGAAGATCAGTTGGAAGAAGTCCAAAGTAAAGTGAGAGGAATGATTCGAGCTCTGGAGAATGTGACCTGTGATGAAAGATTGAAGAGTCTCAGTCCATTCAAGCCCGGAGAAGAGAAGGTAAAGGAAAGATGGGATAACAGTGCTCAAACATGTGGAAGGGAATTGTAAAAAGGAAGGGAATAAACCATTTACTGAATAATTTAAGGGAGCTGTAGACCTGCCAAGGTAGCAGGTTGTGCTTTCTGTGTGTAGAGAACAGCTCAGGTAGAGCTGATCCAGCCTTGGCTAAACTATTTCTTAAGGTACCTTTCAGACTTTTACTGTAATTGTGATTTTAAAAAAATAATTATTCTATCTCACCAAATGAATGACACAGTAGAAAATACCCAGCAACATCAGTTAACATGGACAAAACTACTAAAGTCTGAGGGATGGCAATACCCAAAATACCTTCCTAAACCCATATTTTGTTATGGAACCTGCAATTTAACCATCAGATAAGTCATATAAAGGATTATTTGTAGGATGAGTAGAGACTGGGGCTAGGGGGAAATTAATGTTCCACTCATTCATTTTAGAAATATTCTCATTAGTAATTGCCCCATTTATAGTCAGAGGAAAACAGTCCACTCAAATTCCTGGCAGCAAAACACTTCCCTCGCTGCAGATAAATATTGATATTGGCTTTAAGTCAGTTTACAAAATGAAATGAAAAGAAAATAACAGCTCCAGTGATGCCTGTCAGGCTTTGAAGCATCTTTTGAGAAACTGTTTGGTGAGTATTGTTGTGCAGGACACAAAGTCAAAACTATCCATTGTTAATAGTCTGATTTGAGGAATTCAGGAGAAAGACACCGTGGAGTTCAGCTCCTGCTGGCAGTGCTTGGCCCTTCCCATCACAGGCAGCAACTGCATTGGTGCAAATTCCCACAAAAGGAGGAATCTTTGGAGCAGTTCAGCAAGGCTGTGCTCTGTGAGTGCTCCTGCTTTCCAGAGCAGGAGCCTGGGCTTTGGATGGGCATTTGTAGAGACTGAGAGTGGAAATATGGGTCAAAGCAGGGCTCAACACTCATATAAATCCATTCACTTTAAAACAAGGAAAAGAAAGTGTCTTTCAGCTGACTGGAACAAAGAAGGATTTATCCTGAGATGATTATTTACTGCAAATTATTTGGCACTGGCACTTCATTTATCAGACGTATCTGGCAGCTTTCATTTGTAAGATATGGGAAATAGCTGCAAAGAAAATAAAGATGGCTTAAGTCATCCACATACGAGTTGCAAACTAATCCCAAGTCCTCAATCATGATGTCTTGTAAAAGTTTGACTATTCTGTTCTCAGCTTCCACCCTTTTTCTATTGAGGAAGTTCCAGATTTCCTGTCAGGATCAGAAGCTAAAAAATATTAGAATAAGGCCTTTTTGCCAGGAGCAGAGTTGCTGTTTGCAGATCTGCTGGGGACTTGCTGTAATGTCTCAGAAAAGTCCATTGCCACCCTGTGCCTCGGTTTCCCTGTTGGCTGCATGTGAATAAAGACACACAAGTACCTCTGTAACCTCTGCTGGTCTGACACTTGTTCTGCTAAAAGCAGGAGTCCAACCTCTCAGAAGGTCAGTGAGTGCTGTTGGGGTGCCCATCTGGCCAACCTGACCTGCAGGGATCTTCCCTAAACACCATGGTTTGATGAACACTCAGGATTTTCCATCCTTTACCACCCCAAGGATGGGATGACAACCCCCACGAGCTTGGAAAGTCATTCTGTGAGCAGGAAACTACCTCAGCCCCT